>APFE030771341.1:0-18923 GCA_000404065.3 Pinus taeda
TTGAAGAGACCCCTTCTACACCTAAATGACAACCTGTCAGTCCTTGCAGATGCAGCAAAGTTTACAGAGGTCAAGTACGATGCTCTGTTGACCAATTTTATCAAAAATCCTAAGAAAAAGAACAATTTTTCTTATGCAAGCGAAGAACCACAGTCCCCACAGGGCGTGGAATCCCCTCTTGCACCAGTACAAGAAGAAGCACCAGCGTGAGAAGAAGAACTGGAGAAAGAAGTAGAAAATGAAGGAACAGAAAAAGAAGAAGCAGGAGGAGAAGAATCCGAAGAAGAATAAGCGGAATCTGAAGAAGTAAAGGCAGAATCCAAAAAAGAAGAGGCAGAACCCACAGAAGAAGAAGCAGAAGAAGGAGAGGTAGGAGAAGAAGAACTAGAGGAGGAAGAACCGAAAGAAGAAGAACCAGAGGAGGAAGAACCAGAAGAAGAGAAACCATAGGGAGAAGAGTTTCCTAATGTAACCATGGCAGATATGGAGGTCCTTGAGGAAGACACAGCCCCTGTCGAAATAGAAAAAGGAAAAATATTTGGTAACTCCTCTTGCTCGGGTAGCTAGGTTAGAGCTTTAAGTGCAAAATTTAGAGCAGCTTGTAGCCAAAGCGCAGGAGGATAAAGAACGGAGCAGAGGAGAATTGATGGCAAATATCCAGAAAAGAAAAAGAGAATTTAAAGTCTGGAAATACCGAGCTGCGCAAAGTTTTAGGCGACTTAAAAAGGTGACAAAGAAGTTAAAGAACATCAGAAAGAAGAAGTCTGAAACATTGCAGGATGATGACAGTATGCCAGAGCAGGATTGAGCTAGAGTGCTTAAAGTTTTGAAGTTTGTTTGCAGAGGTAAAGAGTTGTGTGAGGACAAACAAGAATTTAGGGATGGGAGGATGTTAGCCCCCTAATTTTCTCTCTTTTGACCATTTTTACCTTCCTAAATTATAACCATTTACCATTGTTTTACCTCTCTTATACACCCTCATCTTGCACTAGTCCAAGAACGATGACATATTTCGCATGAACTTTATATTTCATATTTTTAATTTAACTTATCATTAATTAATTATTTATTACGTGATTTCTTGTTTATAATCACTCTTGCAACTTATCGATATATCCAATGTTTATTTGGTATTCAAGTGCCTACCGTGACCGTTGATCCTAGTGCAGGATCAGATATTGCATCGGTGCCAACACAGTGAATCTTTGCAGCAGATTCAGACCTCCTTGATCACCACCTCATTTTGCGCCGCCTCAGCCACGATAGCAGGATAGATCTAAAGGCAGCCGAGCATCAGCCACGATAGCAGGATATATCTAAAGGCAATTGATCTTCAGCCACGATAGCAAGATAGATCTTAAGGCAGTCGAGCTTCAGCCACGATAGCAGGGTCGATCAAAGGTAGCTGAGATCGGATTTATGAAGAACGAACAGCTGGAGATTGGCTACAACCAGTTTTGTTAAACTACCTAATTTTGAAGGCTGAAAGCTAAATTATGCATATTGATTATGTAATTGGTTAAACTATCTTTTTGGCCTTCAGCCAAAGATCTATATAATGAGGAATGTAAATAGGACGAGATAGTTTTTGATAGAATTTGTATAAAACAGAGATATAACCAGGGAGGTGGTAACAGGCTTGTATTTTTGTATCGCCCAAATCTAGGCTGGACTATGTATTCATGCATGTATTTGCCTTTATGAATTAATAAGAAAGGGAGCTCTGCCTTATGTTTCATAAATCGTATTTCTGTGTTTGAAAGCTGATGAATTGATAAAGTACTAAGCAACGTTTCTATTTGAAAGGGAAACGCGCTAGTTGGCTGGGGCCCAACCAACCCAGCATGTTTACCCTATTTTTTGTTCTTGTAATTTATATTTATACTATCAAGTGTGATTTAATTTACAGCACATATATTCATGTTTGAGTGAAAGCAGATCCACAGCGTGAAGTAGTAAAATTTCCTTTTCTTGCATCTCATTTCGGATTGGTTTTCTCACCTGGCCCAAGCAGGAAAAATAACCTTGCACCAGTGCACGTTGGTCTGCTATTAATTTCCTGCACCTTATTTTGGATTGGTTTTCCTGCTTAGTCCAAGTCGGAGAAATAACCCTGCATCAGTGAACGTTGGTGTGCTATTCATTTTCTGCAATTTTGTTTGATTTGGTTTTCCCCGCCTAGTCTGAGCAGGAGGAATAAGCCTGCACCAGTGCACGTTGGTGTGCTATTCATTTTCTGCAGTTCTGTTTGATTTGGTTTTCCCCGCCTGGTCCAAGCAGGAGAAATGAACTTGCACCAGTGCACGTTCGTGTGATGCACCAAGCCTTTTTAGTTTACTTCTAGCAATTTTCTTGCTTTCATTAATACTTCATGATAGGATAAATTATATGGATTGTTTCTCTATTTTTGCACTATGTTAAAATCAAAAACATTCATTTTTATGTGTGCGATTTGATTTCACAATATAGTAACACTTGCAATAGCTAAGCAATTATTTCAATAATTAAATGCTAAATGTAAGAAGCTCCAATCTGGTGCAAGAACTAGTTTCTTGGCATGAGATCTGAGTGCTCTAAACCTGAGAAAGTTGAAGCCCTTGCACGAAGTAAAACGCTTTTAGTCCAAATATCATTTATACCCTCTGCATAAATCTATGTTCCTGCACTAGTGCAAGAAGGAAATCTCTATATAATCAGGTTTGAAGGGGCCATTTTTTGAGACTGCTAAAGGTTCTATGCTAAAGAAAACACACACTCAATAGTTAATAAATAGTTAGCTAGAGTGATTGCCCCTTTATTTCTAAATCTCCTTTGCAAATGCATTTTTCCTTATTCCAGTCTTAGATTATTTTGATGGTTCAAGTTGCCTTTTCTCTCTTTTTAGTTTGATTCTGCAAGCTTTCCTTTAAAGAAAGTAGGGATTGACATTAGAAATATTCATACCATCTTTGGCATTGACTGTGCTTCATCTATAAGTTTAAAAATCCCTCGGGTTGACAATTTAAGTGTTGAGGAGTTTGCTTAAGTGTAATTCCTACACCCAACACTTTACACTAAGACCAATACCCTTTCAAGACCAATTCTAACCCTCCTGATGATGTGCTTCCTTTGTCCAATTTAAACCCAGTCAAATCTCTTCCATCTGCACAACTTCGACCACTAGCTACAGAATTTCGGACTCTACTGCAGGTCTATAATTTTTAGCCCTTGCAATAGTTTTTGCCTCCACACATGTGAGCAAATATAGGGCTTCCAAGACTTCCTTTGACCTTCTCTTGAGTTTCTCCTTATTTTAGGGCTTGAAGATGACCTAATAGACCTTCCTTTAACCTTCTTTATGCAATTTCTCTATGTTCGATCTTGCAGCAACAAAACCCTAACCTCCTTCCTTCACACATGTGAAAAGAGAGAGATAAATAACCCAATCAATTTTCCTTCGTCCCTCTTCCTTCTTCATTTTCCTTCTTCTTCTTCTCCTTCTCTTGGATGATGAGATAATGAATTATGTCCATAGGAGGTTGACTTCCCTCCTATATATAGGCTTCCACAATGGACAAAATGCCCAAATTAAGGCTGACTTCTTAGCTGCTAGGCCGACTTGGTAATGGAGGGTATTTTTACTCTTTTAAATACAAAAATAATTCTTTTTACAAGTTACAATGTGCTCGATGGGGTCTTCTTCATATGGAAATGACTCTTTTGACTTCTTGACCCTAAGACAAACACTAGAAGCACTCAATGGGTGCTTGACCTCTAAAATAAAATACCTTAAGCATGAAACCCATGCTTCAAAAATAATAATATATTTTTCTCTCATTTTACAATATACAAGAATCAAAAATATATTTCATATCTATGAAGATTGAACCTAGTTACACAGTTTTCAACACTCCCTCTTAACTAGGGAGGTATTCATAAATGGTACATGGACATTCTTAAACTGAATATATATATATAATATATATATATATATATATATATATTATATATATATATATTATTTATTTATTTATTTATTTATTTATTTATTTATTTATTTAAGGATGATTTACATAATGAGAGTCCTTGGCTTAAATATAGCCTTGAGTGCCTCTTGGTTAATGGGCATGATCTCTAATCATGTCCTTTGCCTAATAAAATATTAGTTACAAATAACAAATTATATATAACATTGCCTTCCTCCCAAAAAATGCTTTGTCCTCAAATAATACGTAACGAATAATGTTTTTGAAAAAAATCTTTAGTCTCCCAATAAGCTTCTTCTTCTAGTAATTCCTTCCACTTGATCAAGTATTCCTTGATTACACAAGATCGGAGATTTTTTTTCCTGGTTGATATGATACCTTTTGGCTGTAAAATGACCCTTCCTTCATCATCTAAGGATGGAAACATTGTTTTTGCTAATTGATAGTCACCATGTGCCCTTTTAAGGTAGGATACATGGAAGGAATTGTGGACACGACTTTTATCTGAAAGGCTTAAACTATATGCAACTTGGCTGATCTTTTTATTGATATGGTACGGTCCATAGAACTTTGGTGCCAATTTATTTTTTCCTTTTTGTTTTAAGGACAACTATTGTAAGGTTGGATCTTGACAAATACCCATTCTCTAACTTCAAATTCTCTCACGGTTCTACTTTGGTCAGCTTACTGCTTCATACGGTTTCTTGCATTATTTAAATATTTCTTTTAGAGTTTGAATGATTTTTAGGGTTTCTTCTAGTTGGTTTTTAACATATGGTAGATTTGTCTGGACGGTAGCTAGATCCTTCCATTTCGGAGGTTCGTACCCATACAAATCTTGGAATGGATTCATTTTTGTTGACGCATGGTAAGTAGAATTATACCACCATTTAGTGAGATGCAACAACTGAATCCACTTATTCTGTTTTTCTGTAGCGTAACAATGTAGGTAGGCTTCCAAAAATTTATTGACAACCTATGTTTGTCCATATGTTTAAGGGTGGTAAGTGGAACTCATATTTAGGTAGGTTCTTATATGGTTGAACATTCCTTCCAGAAATTACCCTTAAATTTGGCATCTCTATCACTCACAATGACTTTCGGAAACCCGTGTAATTTATAAATAATTTTGCAAAATATCTCAACAATTTGTTTAGATGAGTCTGATTTCTTCATTATAATAAAGTGAGAATATTTGGTGACTCTATCGACTACTACAAAAATATTATCCTTGCCATCAGACACACGTAACCCTTCAATAAATTCCATTTATATTTATTCCCATTTCTTATTCGGAATGTTTAAGCTATGAAATAATCTAGGTGTCATAATATTTTCACTTTTATTTCTTTGACATTTGTCACATTCTGCTACATATTTCTGAATATCGAGACTCATCCCCTTCCAAAAGAATGATTGACGTGCATTGTAGTAAGTTTAAAATAATCCTACATGTCTAGATGACAGTGAATCGTGTGACTCCTTGAGTATATTGGATTTAAACTTGGAGTTTGAATTCAGATAGATTCTTCCCTTTTATCATATAATATCATTCTTCCATTCAAATTTTGAGTTGTCTGGAAGGTTATTGATTATCGCAGTTATTTATGGGTCCTTGGCATACTCACTTCGAACCTCATTAACCCATTCATGAACAATGACCGAGACTGCAAGTAATGTTGGTTCTTTGTCCTTCATAGACAGGGCATTTGCTACTACATTGTATTTTCCCTTTTTATGTAATATCTCCATGTCAAAGGCGGAAATTTTTCAATCCATTTTTATTGTTCTTCAAAAAGTGTTTTTTGTTGGAGGAGGTGCTAGAGACTGTTATGGTCTATTCGAATGGAGAAATTACTACCCAAAATATATTTTCTCCACTTGGCCAATGTGTGCATAATAGCAAGCATTTCCTCGTTGTATGTGGATTTAAGGCGTTCTCATTTATTGAGCTTCCTACTTTCAAAAGCTATTGGATGCCCCTCTTGTATTAACATTGCACCTATACCAAACCCAGAAGCATCAAACTCAATGATAAATGGTTTAGAGAAATATGGAGTTGCCAATACCAGGGCATTAAACATAACTTCCTTCAATTCTTCAAAACACCTTCCTTCTTCCTCATTCCATTGAATTGAATTCTTATTCAAAAGGTTTGTTAGAGGTGCAATTATATGTGCATAGTTTTTAATAAATATTTAGTAGTATCCAATCAATCCTAAGAACCCTCTTAGACTAGATGTATTAACTGGTTTGTTCCATTCCTTTATAGCCTTGATTTTATTAGGATCCACTTTTACTCCTTCATGGCATATTATATGTCCGAGATATTCTACTTCTTCCTTCCCAAAGGTGAATTTGGATTTCTTGGCGTAGAACCGATGCTCTTCCAGTAGTGTAAGAACTTAATCCAGATATTGTAGGTGCTCCTTCCACGTTTTATTTTAAATTAAAATATCACCAAAGAATACTAATACAAACTTCCTACGATATGGACGAAATAACTCGTTCATAGTGGCTTGGAATGTTGATGGTGCATTAGTTAACCCAAAGGGAATTACTTTAAATTTAGAGTGACCTTTGTGTGTTCAAAACGCAGTTTTTTGTATGTCTTCCAACCTAATTTTGATTTGGTAATAGCCTGACCTTAAGTCCAATTTTGACAAATATTTTTCACGATGTAGTTCATCCAACATTTCATCGATAAATGGAATTGAGAATTTGTTTTAATTGTTATTTTTTTAACCCTATATAATCAATGCATAGTCTGAATGATCCATCCTTCTTCATTACCAATAAAACTGGAGCAGCATACAGACTCTTACTTTTTGAGATGATCCCACATTTTAAAAGGTCTTGGATTAATCTCTCAATTTTAGTCTTTTGGTGATGCGGATATCGATATGGTTTGATGTTGACGGGGTCTGATCCTGCTTTGACTTCTATTGTATGCTTGATTTCCCTGTTAGGAGGCATTTTCATGGGCAGGTCTTGGAACACTTTTTTGTGCTTATGAATTAGCTCTTGTACTTCTGGTGACTCTTCATTGATCACTTTTGCAGATAACATTTCTAATTGGTGAAATTGTACTACATAGGCTGGTGCTCCTTTTCGAATCATTTTCATCATCTGGGATGATGACACAATTTGATTTTTTGGCACTTGGAATATGTATTTCTACCTCTAACCTTCCCATTTAAAGCTTATAAACTGCTTTTGATGGTTCGAAGAGTAAGTACCTATGGTTTGTGGCCATTAGATACCTAAGACCACATCTACTCCTCCTAATGGTACATTGTAGAATGGAGATTCTAAATTAAAGTCTTGAATCTACAATTTGACCTTATGGAATTTCCCTACCTTCTCAATTTTCTTACTGTCAGCTACCATCACCTTCATGTTGGGCATCGGAAATGTGAAAATGTTGAGTATCTTTTCCATGGTTGAGTCTAAAAAATTATGGGTGCTACTAGTGTCGATGAGAACCATTACGTTGTTCCTCATGATATGTCCTTTTAATTTTAAAGTCTCGGGTTGTGATATACCTGTCATAGCCGATAATGACACTTGCGGAATGCTTTCGTCATCTAGTTCTAGAGAGAATTATGGGGCATCTTATATTCCTTCTATGTCTGATTCATCACTACTTGAATCATTAGTTGCTTCACAGTTATATAGGTTATTCGTCTCTTTTCCTTTAGCACACCTATATTTAGGGTTTCACTTTTCGCCATAGTGTTTGCACTTGCCCCCTTTCATCCTTTTCATTTCCACGTTAGATTTTTCTCCTTCACAAAGAAGTGGTGGAACGTATTGTGTATTATCCATATTCGCAGACTAGGGAAATCTTCATCTCGAATATACTTTTTCCGGCTTTGACCACAATATCTTTTCAAATTTATTTTCAGTGGCTTTTGCTTTGTCTTCTTACTTCTATCAACATAATTTCATGCAGCTCAAGTTCTGCTCGTAGATGGGTTTTAAGTTTAGAGATGTATGTTTGGATTAGACGAGATTTTGATAACCCAGCTACTCGTGTTGCTAAGATCTCCCATTCTTGAGTGTATTCATCCACATCTCTTTTTCGTCGCAATCTGATGAGTGTTGAAAAGAACTCTTCTTCCTTGACACCTTGGAACCTCTTAAACAACGCATCCTTAAATTTTCTCCAACCGATAGTGAGTGTCATCTTCTTCCACCACATATACCAATTATATGTGTTGCCTTCCATTTTCATGGAAGCGTGCCTAATCTTTTCATCATCATTGTCAATATTATAAATCTCGAAATATTCTTTTGCTTTATTGAGCCACACAATGCTGCTTTTTTCGTTACCATCAAACTTGGGTAGCTCAATTTTTACTCTTCGTTGATACATCGCTAACAGTGGATTGAAAAAAGGGTATTGATTGGTGAATGGATTCCAGAGATACTTATTTTAAAAAATCGTGTTACTATTTCCTTGATGGTTCGTAGATGATTTTTTTGGAGACTCGATTTTTCCATGAGGATCTGATGAATTCGTTGAATCTGGTGAATTGTGTCGCTCATTACCTTCATCATTCTAGAATATTTGTTCCAGTGTAATATTCATCTTGTCACAAATAGAGGTCAGTATCAACATTGTCTAATTATGATCCATTTTGGATTTGATATGGTTTTTCCCAAGTTGTCTTTCTATCCAATTTGTCATATCATTAGCAGAATTTTGAGGTCTAAAATGGGCCTCCTAAGGAAATTATAAAATAATAGTGGGAATAATAAAACAAAATTTGATTACATCATCAAATTTTAGAGGGAAAAAAAGAAAAAGAAAAAAACTATATTTTCAACTCGTATTTTTAACTTATCTGCTTATGGGTTTTCTAAAATTTCGAGTGAAAACACTCGTTGGATGCAAAATTTGATTCCTCATCCAAGGAGTACCTATGTGTCATATTTTCTATGGACCCTGCCACATGAAAATCATGGGTGCAATCACGTTTTTTCATGTATTTCTCATTTTTCGTGTAGCGGGGTCCATCGAAAGTATGCAATGGGTACTCCTTGGATGAGGAACTAAATTTTTCATCCAATGAGTACTCCCATTGGAAATTTGAATAAAACCTTAGGGAGATAAGTTGAAAATACAACTTGAAAGAGTAGTTTTATTATTTTATTATTTTATTATTTTTTAATCATTTTACTTTTTTACTCCAAAATTGGTGAATCATCCCACATGGTTGACATCATCATCTTGAATTC
Source organism: Pinus taeda (assembly GCA_000404065.3). Lineage (NCBI taxonomy): Eukaryota > Viridiplantae > Streptophyta > Pinopsida > Pinales > Pinaceae > Pinus > Pinus taeda. Next base: position 9,210 of record APFE030771341.1, read on the forward strand.
TTTTGGTTCTTATAAAGTTTATCTTGGTTGTACATTTTTCTTAGGAGGCCCATTTTAGACCTCAAAATTCTCATGATCCCTGAAGCTTCATGATATTGTCGGAATGTTCGGTAACCTTACCCTTGAGATCAACTAATTTTTGGTTAATATCATCGGAATGGCTAGTAATCATATTCTCAAGATCAACCATTTTTTTGTTGAAATTGTCCATTGTCATCGACGACATTGAATGGGTTTGTGGGAGTGTATATTTGTCTACCAGTTTAAGCTTTCTTCCATAATTTGAACTAAATCTTTTTTTTTAATTGTTTTTTTTTAATAATTAAATTTAATATATATATCAAAATAATTTTTATAACATATAGGATTTTTTTAATATTAATTATATAAATTATAAATCATATAATTAATTGATATTAGAACTATACAATAATTAATATAATTATAACTACGTCATATGAGTTGTTGGATTGATCGAACTTGTGATATGTTAGAGTGTAAGAGCCACATGGTCAACGCGTTGATTGGGAATGGTGGTCAGCAAAGAAATAGTGGCACAAAGAGGTGGTTGGGACTAGTGTGGACAGTGGAATTTGACTGGGCACATCAACAGGCACACAATATAAGACGAGCTACGTGAATTTGATAGTGGAAGGGGAGGCAAGCGGTGAAGAATGGCAGCTAAACGACTGTGGAGTTTAATGTCGGGTGGTGGGAAGGGGATGGTGAGGGATAGAAATGGAATGTAGAAAGTGTGGAGGATGCGGACAAGACGATACGTAGAGAACAGGGACGACAACAGAGAAATGGTAGGGTGGACGTAGACAGGTAGGCAAGGGGAGATGTGGAGGGACACAATGTGGAAAAAAAGATGGGGGAGAGAACAATGTGGATGGGGTCGGGGAAAAAGTATGCAGCGAACGTCTTGGTGTAGCAATTTTCTAGAAAACTAAACTCACTCTGATACCATATGGTACAAAGAAACTCAGTATTAAACAGAATATCTTTATTTATTTATAATGATTCAAGGATGATTTACAAAATGAGAGGCCCTTGATTAAATACAGCTTTGGGTGCCTCTTCTGCCTAATAAACTATTAATTACAAATAACTAATTTTATATAACACTCATAAGAAGAGTCGGATTAGTAAGCCATCTCTTTGCATCATTCCAACCAACATTTTCACATAGCAAGGTCTTAACTAACAGCTTTATCTCTCCACAAGACCAAAGCACAATGTTGGCAAGAACAATGACTGATAGAAACCATCATCATTATCTCTCAAAGCACATACACCACCCGGGTTTTCACAGGGTATGTCCTTCCACGAAAATTCCTATCTTGGAATAACACATCCTCAAGGAGTTTCCTCTATGACTATTCTTATCTTGGATGCCTTACCTCATCCTCAAAGAGTATCAAAATCCATATGCTTACCCAATCCTCCATATGTATCTATCTCTCTCCCTCTACTGGGGAGGATATATCAACTAGTCCAAGCTTGTCTCTAAAATAAACAAGCTTCTTATTAAGAAGATATTTGTTAAGATGTCAGCTACATGTTCATCATTGGAGATATATTGTAGTTGCAACACTACATCCTACACCATCTTTTAAATGTAGTGATACTTGTTATTTATGTGCTTTGTCTTTCTGTGAAACATTGGGTCTTCAGAAAACCTTATACAATTGGTGTTGTAACGATGCATCATCATAGGGTCCATCAGTCCTTCAAACAAGTCAGACAGTAGCTTCCTCAACCAAACAACTTACCTACTTACTTCACATGCTATAGTATATTCAACCCAACACTACTCAAAGAAATTAATTATTTCTTTTGGCTCATCCAGGAGATCGTGGAGGATCCAAAAATAAAATATCCTCTAGTAGTACTTCTCTCATCCATCTCACTACCTCCCTAGTCATATTTTTTATAACCAATCAAGTGGACATCATCCCTTATATCATACTTCAGGAAGTATTCAATTGTTCCTTGTAGATATCTCAGTATATTCTTGGCTGATATCCAATAATCATGCTTGGGCTCTAACTGGAACTGAATAAGAACATTCACTGCAAAAAAATGTTTGTTCAAGTATTTACCAAATACATCAATGAGCCAATCAATTGTGTGTACCTTGTTGAATTCACTGGGCTTCATTCGAAGCTTCTTAGATTTTTTAATTTTGTGATCATAGGGGTTCTCATAGGTTTGTAATCCATCATGTCAAACCTCTTCAGCATCTCGATCAAATACTTTCCTTAACCTAGATAAATCTCATCAGGTCTTTGCCAAACTTCCAAATCCAAATAATAGTACATTAGCCCTAGATCCTTTGTATCGAATTTTGTTGCTAGTTGCTTCTTGCACTCTTGAATATGAACTCTTACACTTTTTGTGAGAAGATCATCCACATATAGAAGAATGATTACAGACTCATCTTTCACAACCTTGATGTAGAGATTCAGATCAGAAAAACTCTTCGAGAAGCCTAATCTTTGTAAGTATGCATCCATCCTTGCATACCATGCCCTTGGTGCCTACTTAAGGCCATACAATGCCTTCTTCAACATGTAGACATAAGTCTCTCTATGTTTTACTTAAACCTTCAAACATAAACCTCTTTATCTTTGACTTCAAATCCCAAGGGTTGTTCTATATAGACTTATTCATCGATAGTGTCATTCAAGAATGTTGTCTTGACATCCATTTGATGGATTTTCCATCCCATCAATGCTGCTAAAGAGACCAATCAATGTATAGTTTTATAACTTGTTATAGGTGAAAATGTCTCTTCATAATCGATGCCTTCCAGTTGAGAGAAGCCCCTAGCCACAAATATTTCTTTATATTTATCAATACTTCCATATGCTACATGTTTAATCTTGTAGACCCACTTTGAAGTTACCACATATTTGACTTCAGGCCTAGGTACGATCTCCCAAACTCCATTTTTCATTATTGATTGATACTCTTCATGCATGGCATATTTCCACACTTGATGTTTGGAAGCCTCTTCAAAGGTGGATGGTTCAACTTCTATTAACTTCGTCATGTAGGTATCATACCCTGAATATATTTTGGGCTTCTTACTTTACCTTAATGTGCCTTTGGCTTCTCCATGTCCTTTTGCATATAGAATGGTAGACTTCAACCAATTAGGTCTCTTTCTGCTTTCAGGGATGATCACAGGTTGCACTAGTTCACTGAGACCTGCATCTTCATGATTTGAGTCATCTCCTAGTACATTCTTCTTCAAATATTGGAAGTTATTTATCATCATATTCCATTGGGAGGTCCTTTGATTTCTTGAATGCAATACTTTCACCAAATATCACATCTCGACCTATTCAGTGTCCTTCCTTTATGTAGATCCTACATTCCTTTGAATTATTACTATAGACAACAAATATTCCCTTCATGCTTGTAGGATCCAACTTATTTATTTTATCCTTTGGAATGTGAGTATAGACAAGATAGCCAAATATTCAGAGATGGTCCACATTTGGTTTCTTTCCAGTGAATGCTTCTTCAAGATTCATGTTCTCTAGTGACCTGTGAGGACTTAGATTTTGAATATATACAACAATATTTGTTGCTTATCCCCACGGAATTTTGGCAAGTCTTGATCATGTAACATGCCTCTTACACTTTCTTCAATAGATCGATTCATTCATTCAGCAACTCCATTTTGTTCAGGATTATATGGGACTATCACCTCCCTCTTAATCCTAGCCTCCTTATAGAAAGCTATGAGTTCCTTTGAAGTGTATTCCCCTCCATTGTCAAACCTTAGAATCTGTATTCTCCTTTCTATAAGTTTCTCTACTTCATCTTTGAATTCTTGAAATTTGTTGAATACTTCATCCTTGGATTTCAACAAATAGACCCAATTTTTCCTTGAGTGGTCATCAATGAACGTTACATGATATAGATGACCTCCAAGAGACTTTTTAGACATAGGACCACAAACATCAGAATGAATGAGATCTAGGATTTCTTTTGACCTTGAAGCACTACTTCCAAACGATCTCTTAACATTTTTACCTAATGCACATCCCTTGCATACTCCTTCATGATCCTCCTTGAGTTCAGAGACGTCATTCACCATTGAATTTAGAGTTGGTAAGAATTTTTAGTGAAGGTGACAAAACCTTCTATGCAAAAGTTCACATAGACTTACTTCAAAGTGAACCAAATCTTGAGAAAGAGGAATAAAGAATCTGTAGAGTCTTCCTTCAGGAATCCTAATGATCTTTGCATTTTAGATGCTAGATTTTCTATCCCATACTACAACCTTTCCATCTATAAAAGTGACTCTATATCCCTTATATTCTAGACATGAAACAAAAAGTAGATTCTTTTGCAAACCTAGAAGAAATAGGATGTTATTGAGATGAATATTTCCTCCATTCTCTAGCTCCAACGAGGTTGATCCAATTCCCCTTACATGATAGCTTTCTTGTCACCAATCTCAATGGAATAATAATACTTTCTTCTTGATAATTTATTTAGTTGCTTGTGTTTGCCTATCATATGCCTTGATGCTCCACTATCGATTACCCAAACATTATCATCTACAAATGTTCTAGTAAGTGCTAAGATTAACCCTTCGTCCTTTGTAAAATTCTTGGTCATATTTCCCTTCATGGATAATAGGAGATTCTACAATGCCTTGATACCTTCCTTGAGATGACTTGCTACCATAGCACACTTCTTCATGGATGTAATGATCTTCATCATGCTCTTTTCCAACCTTAGCTATGATACTATGTTGAGAAATCTATAGGGCTATAGTTAGGATGATTTCTCTTAAAATTGATAATTGTTTGTGATTTCTTTTTATTTTTTCTTAATTATTAGCTTATTCTCTTATTAGTATGTTATTCTTATCATCAAACAGTGACCAAAACAAGATCATCAATACACAAGAACACTTGATATAGGTTTCAAACCAAGGCCAAAACCTCTACACTTGATAGGAAAACCCACAAATCTATTATCTTCTTATAGATTATTAAAATGACAAATTCCAAGACCTCTAAACCAAGACAAATACCCTTATGAAGACCAAGTTTGACCCTCCTGATGATGTGCTTCATTTTTCCAATTCAAACCAAGTCAAATCTCTTCCACTTGCACAACTTCGACCCCCAACTACAGAATTTCAACCTCTACTGCAAGTCTAAAATTTTTGGCCCCTTCAACAGTTGTTTCCACCACATGTGTGAGAAAATTAAGGGCTTTCAAGGCTTGCTTTGAAATTTTCTTAAGTTTCTCCTTCTTCTAGGGCTTGAGGATGACCTAATATACCTTCTAGACCTTCTTTCTGCAATTTCTCCAAGTTCAATCTTGCAACAGCAAAATCATAGCCTCCTTCCTTCGCACATGTGAAAAGAGAGAAAATAATCAAAACACTTTTCCCTCATCCTTCTTCCTTCTTCATTGACCTTCTTCTTCTCATCCTTAACTTGGATGATGAGAGAATGAATGATGTCCATTGGAGGTCAAGTTCCCTCCTATAAACAAGCTTCCAAGGTGGATGAAATGCCCAAATTGAGATCAACTTCTTAGCTACCAGGCTAACTTGGTCTTGTATGGTATTTTGACTCTTTTCAATACAAAAATAATTCCTTTTACAAGTTACAATGTGCCCGATGGGGTATTCTTCATATGACAATGACTCTCTTAACTTCTTGACCCTAGGACATGTTGAAATTTCTAAGTCTGACACGTCAAAAATTCCTACTGGATTATCTGGTTTATTTCACCTACTTGTTTATTCCATTAACAAGTTATTTCTACATATAAATACTGAAAATAAACACAAATGCAGCCTTAACTCATATACAGACTAGCAACTAAAATACTAGACAAACACACAAGGGACATCATTATTTTTGGAAAATCCTCCCCAGAAAAACCCAATACGGGAAAACTAATGCAGCAATTCTGAGGGTTTTATTATTATGAAAATTTATTGAGTACAACTATGGTGCCAAACTGGCTCACCCAACAGAGATTTTTACGCGGCAGTAATACCTCTTCTCGGAGACAAATATTCAGCAATTCTTCCCCACGAAAATCCTTTCGATGCCTCTCCAAGGCTTTGCATCAGCCTTCTGCCTCTCTGTGTCATCTCTCTAGCCTTCTGCATCACCCACATAGGCCCCTCAACCTCTGCGCAATCTCTAGCTACCTCTATGTCAACCTCTCTAGTCATTGCGCTGACCCTCAGGTACTATCTCTACCTCTCTTTTATGTACTCACTGCCCCTCACTCCAACAGATCACTTGTTCGAATTTTCTCAGCAAACCCCACTCCAGAAAATCGAACTGACTGATCAATCTTGGTGTGTCCCCAACTAACCCTCAAGCCTCCTCTTATACTTTTCCTGTTGAGTCTTCAACGGCTGAGATTAAGTCTCTAATCAATGACTAAGATTAAATTTTTCTTGATCGATGTAATTTAGAACATTCTCGCCCAGTTTTATATTATACCCATTGATATTTAAATTTTCTTAAGTTTAGACTTAGGAACCCTGTTAAAAATATTAATTATTTCATTATCTCTCTAACTCGGTGGAATTTCCCCAAACTATTTTTGGGTCTTGGATATGTCATGTGTTTTAGCCTCTCCACCAATTTTCATGGATAGATCGCATCCAATGCTTCCAAAAATCAACACTCCCTTTTAGCGAGGAATGTGCTCTAATAATGCTCCACCACTGAGCATCACACTAATCCTTCCACACCGGTACCTGTGTTGATGCTAGGCCTACTGCCCTACATCCACTACATTGTTTCTTCCTGCACTATTTCCCATGGCTCTACCACTACCACTGCTACATATGTACTGCAGCTCCCTCTGCATCTGTGTTGTTGTTGGTCCTTCCTCCCAACATTGCATTTGCACTGCAACTCTCTCTCAAATGTTTCCCATAGCACTGCCACTGCTAACTACTGCACTGCAACTCAATTACCGAGAATTAAGTAACTAATCTACCCAAATTCAGAGATTTGTGTTAGTCTAGAAGCCTCCTGTTGTTGAAGCTACCTCAGTTGATATCTTATGCTCCCTCTGCTGCCTCTATACTATTGCAACCACCTCTATGCCTCTCACACTATTGCAACCACCTTTGTGCCTTTCACATTTTTGAAAACACCTCCATGCCTCTCTCACTGCTGCAACCCCCATTACATTGTTACAGACCTCTGCACTCTAGCACTACCTTGTTGCTCCATCACATCTTGATTCTACCGACATCTGTCATCCTGCTACTATCATTCATGGCTCCCGTAGCCGGATATGATTCAAGAGTTTGGCCACCTCAAGGATCTTGCCCCTCATATTCTTTATTCCTCCTTACTACAGCTTGATGTTACCCCACCTCTTCTCTAGAGGTGTGTGAGCACTCATGGAATAGTCATCATCAGTCTTGACTTCTTTCTCCACCTTAGATGGAGCTACCTTGGATTCATAAGCCTCTCCCTTATTATTCTTCTTGGGATACTGGTTGCATAATGACCTAGCTCCCCACAATGGAAGCACTTCACCTTGGATATATCCTTCTTCTTCCTCTTCCACTGTTGTCCTGTAGATGTCAAAGCCGCATCCTCCTCTTTCTTGATTCGACCTCCTTTGTTGTTACTCCCTGCCTTGGTCAACTATTTAATCTCTTCTTGGGAAAGAGTTGCCCACATCTCTTCCCATATTGGAAGAATAGCTCTCCCCAAAATGCCTTGGACAAATGTCTCCCACTCCTTAGACACTGCATTCAGGGCGGTCCTCACCATGAACTCCTGATCTGGTGTGGCCCCTATGGAAGTAAGTTGGTCCCGAGTCTCCTCTAATCTGAGGAGGTATAGATCTATCTACTCCCCCTTCTACATCTGATACGACTGCAGTGGATTCTCCAATAGCATCTTTTGTTGCGTGGAAGTGCCCTGATATAATTTTGTCAAAGTATCCCACATCTCCTTTGTCGTGTTCTTTTCAGCAATATGTGGTAGGACATGATTCTTGACCCCGTCAAGGATTATGCACTTTTTTTCACCATTTCATTCTCATACTTCTCATTATCAGTTGCGTCTACATGGCTAGCCACGGTTCTCAAGGTGAGTCCCTTGATGCGTTGTCTATCCAGGACTGACATGATCCTGGCCTTCCAGATGACAAAGTTAGAGGCCTCGTCCAACCTGTCCTGATCCCTCAATCCATTCATTTCCATCTCTGCTCCTCTTATGGACTCCCTCTGAGATTCGACTTCCCTCCTGGAAATCTCCCTCTATGTCCTGATTTCCCTAGTGGAAATATTCCCGCCAACTATCGAACTGCTCCTCTCCAATCTTCTTTGCGACTGCAAATTGGATCTGGATTTCTTGGCTCGAAATTTTTCAAGGTAGTGACTCCCTCTAACTTGGTTCTATCCCATTAGGTACCATTCTACTCTAACAGAAACAGCACCCCACCAGCTCCAAAATCTGGCCACAGCTCCCTAGGCCCCGGCAACTGAAGAAACTGAGCCTTCCAAGTATATGCAATCCCGACAAAGGCTGAATCACTCCTCTAGCCAACTGTGTCAGGCCTACCTGGCTGAGTAGGATGACGTGGCTCTCCATGAGCCTTTTCTAACTCTCTCTGCCTCTGCATTGGCCCTATCTCTGGCTTGAAATGATGACATAGGCCCTCTACGTCACTCCTTCTCTACTGCCTTCTACTTAGGAGTTACTCTATCTCTCGGGACAACTGCTACTGCTGCAAATTGTTGGAAATAATACTGAGAGGGGGGGTGAATCAGTATTATCAAGTCAAATATTCCTTTTTCAAATCCAAATGATATACGCTACTTCAGTTAATTAAACCCGCAACTATGTAGAAAGGAAACCCGTGTATACTTGCAACTTATATTACTTTTATTTAGTGTTGATGTTAATCTGTGTTCAAATAACAATAACCAGAAAAGTAAATAGAGCAAAAAGACAATCACACACAAGAACACAAGATATAAGGTGGAAACCCAATGTGGGTGAAAACCACCTGCTGCAATTCGTCTCTATCTTCTCTTTAATTAGAAACTTCTTTTTACAACTGTATTGGTGCAGTCCTTTACCAGTATGCAGGCTGCAACCTGCAGAGAGCTACAACCCTCTCTCGTTTTCCAGCTTCTCCTGGCAGGGAGCTACAACCCCCTTAGCTTTCGCACTAGCCAAGATACTAGTATGTAGGTGTTGGCCTAGAGAAGGCTACAACCTTCTCTTTCTTCCAAGGACCATGTTTCATAAATTTTCAGACTGGATCCATGAACATTAATCAATCATCAAGAATTTCTTCATCAAACAATCTCCTTTTCACCAATTAGCACTGAATCAAGTAGACACTTCTCTAACATCTGTATCCAAATCACAGTAATAGTAACCACACACCAAATCTGAACCTAGAACAAAAGATACTATCGTTCAATCTTAAATATTATGACCCATCAATAGAACTTAGCCTTCTCCTTGCGCTCAGGTTCCTTCTTTATTCAGATCCAGATCTGCACCATAACCCAATCACAGTATTTCAGATCTAGCACTTTATCAGATATTCAATAACAATTCAGATGATGCTCTGCCAAATGATCTCCTTCCTCTTTTATAGTCTTAGGCCTTTCACAATACCACGGTCCAAAACCATAATAACACAATACCATGAACCCAATACTTGGGA
>APFE030771346.1:15452-126735 GCA_000404065.3 Pinus taeda
TCGCTGACATTCAAGACATTTGGCGACAAAATGGACTATGTCATGCTTCATGCCTGCCCAAAAGAAGAGTTTCCTTGCATCAGCATACATCTTCTTTACCCCCGGATGTGCACAATAGTGTGCTCTATGAGACTCTTCGAGGATGGTTTCTCTTATACCCCCTTCCTTAGGTACATACATTCTTCCTTGGAACCTCAATAGTCCATCCGGTTCAAGGACATATCCTTCAAACTTTGGTTTTATTTGCTTCCCATTTTGGATAGCTGAGATGACTTTTAAGTACCAACTATCTTCAAAGAGTTTCTCCAATAGTTTCTCCCTTAAATTTACCCTTAAGGCTACTAGGGAGAAAGTTCGTGGCCTCCTGCTTAGTGCATCTGCCACTACATTCTCCTTTCCCTTGATGTATGAGATTTCAAAATCATACTCACTCATGAATTCGCTCCATCGCCTTTGTCTGGCGTTCAAATCCCTTTGAGTGAAGAGATGTTTTAGGCTTTGATGATCTGTTCTTAACTCAAATCTTCTCCCGATGAGGTAGTGTCTCCATAGCTTCAAGGCTAACATCACTGCTGCCAATTCTAAGTTGTGGGTAGCATATAACTCTTCATGCTTCTTCAATTTTCTGGAAGCGTAAGATATTACCCCACCTTCTTGCATCAATACTGCACCCAATCCCTGTGTTGAAGCATCGGTGCAGACAATGAAGTCCTTTCCCATGTCTGGTACTCGAAGGATCGGTGCACTAGTTAGTAACCTCTTCAGCTCTGTGAATGCCGTGTCACATTCATTTGTCCATTCATACCTAACCCCTTTTCGCTGTAACGTGGTGATGGGTTTTGCAATCCTTGAAAACCCTTCCACAAACCTGCGATAATACCCAGCTAGCCCCATAAAACTACGTACCTCATGGGCATTTTTTGGTACTGGCCAATCCATTATGGCCTTCACCTTTTCGGGGTCAACTGAAATCCCTTCTCCTGAAATGATGTGCCCAAGGTAATGGACTTCCTTCTGAAAGAAGGAGCACTTTGACAATTTCCCATACAATTGATTTTCCCTTAAACAAGTCAATACTATCCTTAGGTGATTTTCATGCTCCTTTTCATTCTTGGAATATATAAGAATGTCATCAAGGAAGACTTGAACGAATTGGTCCAAATACCTTCTGAATACACCATTCATGAGGCTCATGAACACTGCTGGTGCATTGGTTAAACCGAATGGAACAACTACGAACTCATAGTGCCCAAACCAAGTTCGAAATGCAGTTTTTGAGATGTCTTCCTCTTTTATCCTCAATTGGTGGTACCCAGATCATAGATCAATTTTTGAGAAGACCGCTGCCCCTTTCATTTGGTCAAATAAGTCATCTATTCGAGGTATTGGGTACCTATTCTTTATCGTGGCTCTGTTTAAGTCTCTATAATCTATGCATAGCCGCAGGGAGCCATCCTTCTTCTTGACAAAGATTACTGGTGCACCCCAAGGGGAAATACTAGGCCTGATCAATCCCAAGTCTAAGAGCTCCTTTAACTGCATCTGTAACTCACAAAGCTCCGGAGTTGTCATCCTATAGGGTGTCTTAGATATTGGTTCTGCACCTGGTTTTAGATCAATAGTGAAATCAATCTCCCTTATAGGAGGTAATCCAGGCAACTCCTCTGGAAAAACATCCTTGAATTCAGCCAAAACTGGATGTTGATCCAGGGAAGGTCCTTTCTGGTCACTTACTGTCCTGACCAAATACAATTTGCAACCTTGTCTGAGACAACGTTTTACTTTCATCATGGATATGAATCGTAGGGACACTCCCCTCTTGATTCCACAAATCTCAATTGGCCTACCTTCATCGTCTAAACAGATCACCTTTTTCTTGAAACAGTCTACTAAAGCTCGATGAGCTTCTAGCCAGTCCATTCCAATAATTACATCATACGTTCCCAATTCTGTGACGTATGCCTTCAACTTAGTCATACATACCCCGAGGTTTACCTGACATTGGTCTACACTAGGCCCTACTGCTTGTTTTACCCCAGAAGCCATCTCAACTTGTTTAAAGTCATCGTGCTCGTAGGCTGCCAACCCACATTTTTCTAATGCAACTGGTGAAATGAAACTATCTGTAGCACCAGAGTCAAACAAAATTTTAACTTTTACTTTGTTTATCATACCTGAGGTTTCTACCACGGCAGACTGGTGTTCGACTTGCTGATTGTCAACTGCTGCATAGATTCGGTGGTGGCTACCTGTTCTCCCCATTGGTTCTTTTCCCTCTCTTTTGTTGTAACCGGTTCGAAACTTAGGGTAGTATCGCTGATAATGAGGTCCTCCGCATCCCCAACAAGTGATGCGTGGTGGAACTTGAACCGAATGAGGTGGAGCTCCTTGGAAAGAGTTTCTTCCTCTGGAACCTCTGCCCCCACTTGCTGTTCCTCTTCTATGACTTTGATTTGTACGTGCCCTTGAAGCTGTGGGTGAAGCTGCACTAGAAACCATTGAAATCCCTATTGCTGGTGTTCTAGGTATAACCCTGTTTCCATAAGGTGGGGACCTCTGACTTCCCCTCCTTGGGAAGGTACGAGGGGCCTTCCCCATAAACCCTGTTTGACGTGGAAAGATGGTTCTGCCTTCACCCTTTAAGTCTAGGTGTTCTTCGACATAACGAGCCTGTTCTACAGCTTCTGCCACTGAGGATGGTTTCCACATCCGCACCATTGCCCTAATCTTAGGTCTCAATCCATACATAAAACGATCTGCTTGGCGCTGGTCAGTATCCATGTATGAAACATACTTGACCAATTCCATAAATCGGATTTCATATTCTTCTACAGTACGACCTCCCTGTATCAGGGCATGGAAGGCTCCTACCTGCTGTTCTTCATAATATGCTGGCAGGTACTTCTTCCTGAACCTCTCCTCAAATAATTCCCAAGTAACTGTGTCTAGAGTGAGGTGTAGTTGACGCTCCAAGTTACCCCACCAATTCAGAGCACTATCTCTGAGTTGGAATATTGCTATTTTGGCTTTGGAGTTGGAATTGTAATCCCTTAGTGCAAAACACCTTCCCATCCCTTCTAACCAGGCTTCTGCACGCTCACTGGCACGACCCCCTGCAAACTCTGGGAGCTTAATCTTCTGGAGCTCCCTCGTAATGTCCTCCACTAGAGGTCTCCTATCATAGTCTCTAGATCCCTCGGGGTTCCCTAACCCTGATGGAGGGTGTTCCCCTTCCATTTCATTTGTTTGGCGTCCTCTTAAGGTTTCATTAATTGCTTCCAGGGAACGCAGGATGAGAGCCAATTCTGGCGAAGGTAATGGGTTATTCGAAGGAGGTCCTTGTGAAGACTCCCTAGGTCCTTGGTTCCTTCGCGTCCTCACCATTTTGAGATGCTCAAAATCTGCACGATATCTAAGACTTATTAATCCATTCTAGGACTTGTCCCTCTTAGCTTACTCATATACATGATGGTCATAAGTGTTTATTTTATGTTTATTTATGTTTAAATTAAACAATACCATTACGTTGAAACCCTCAGCAAACCCCCTAATAATTCACATTTGAAGCATCAAGAAGTTAATATCGTGGATTGGTCATTTACATCCATCCGCTGTACAAACACATCAGGGCCAACAATGTGAGTGTCTCTATCTCAGTCCGAGCCACTTTCAGGAGTAATCAAGGGAAAACCATCACTCACCCTTATCAAAATCCAAATCCGACATGACTCGTAAGTGTCAAAAGAGTTGTATAGGTAAAGGTGAAAAAGCCAAATGTTTAATGACTTCCAGTAACAAAAGTACAATTTGTCTAAATGCATACAATGAATAATTGAAAAGAGTCTACCAAATATTCTAGTCTACATTTTAGTAAATATGAAGATGCCTTTGGAAAAATGATAAAATCATCAAGTTGTAGTTGGAATTAGCATCTATTATGCCCATCAACAAGGTAGTTGCAATTGAATCCTGAATGATTCTCTACTCATTTAGATATAATTCTATGACAACCATTCTCCCAAGTAATTAGTTCCCCTTTAACATATGGAAAGATTATGAAAAATGCAAATGCAACACTATTCTAAAATGTAGAAAAGGAAATAATCTTATCTCAAATTGGAACATTATAGCTTCTCAAATTGGTTGGATAAATCTACTTCTACTTTTGAATTTTAAATAAGCAACATCAATCTTAGCCTTGAGTTTACATGGGGTGCTAGGAAGGTGATGAATTATTTTATCTAGGAGAGTCAATACATTGAAATTTCTACCTAAAGTATTTTCTAGTAATTGCCATGAGATAGATTCTTTGTTGGTTGCTAGAATATATCACTGATTTTCTTGGGAAATTATTTTTATTTAATAAGGTGCCAAGCTAAGGCCGAGAGCAAAGTCATAATAGAAGGGGGTCAAATAATTTTGGGCGGAAGCATAGAGGCCGAAGTCAAATATTTACTTTGTGAAGGCTGCGAGTGTTAGAGCACTGGAAAATTAACTTAAGGAAGCCGAACAAAAAAATAACTTAGCGTGAGTTCCATATCTAGGGAAAAATCACGGGGGTCAGTTTTTTTTAAGCCAAATCTGTCTAGACAGAGAAGTGCTGAAGGTCGAGCTTCTCCCTCTATTCTTGTTGGCCGAGTTTCCTCTTCACAGCAGACGCTGAGATTAATTTGAGGTTGTTTGGAAGCCAAGTTTTCCCTTTAAAGAATGCCGAATTTTCTTCCAGATCTGAGGCCGAGTTCTATAGCTAGCAAGGGTTGAATTATGGGGATATTGAGCAAAGATTTCCACTCCTTGTCGCAAGAGAATGAGGTTATTGGCAGATCGAACCAGTTGAACTTTGAGGCCGAAGTTGTATTGTTTCCTCCAGGAATCTGGAGAGGGGCAGAATTATCACCATTTTGCAGATCACAGCAGCTGAGATTCATTATTATTGGTAAAGGAACGAAAGGCAGTTGAATCTGTTCCATTAAGTTAAAATTTGCTAGGTCGAATCCCTTTCCTAGATCTGAAGGCAAAGGGTCGAATTTCAAATTTCAAGGAGGCTGAATTCCACTGAATATCAGTACCAGAGGATGGACAAAATATACTACTAATGGTGGGCGCAGACATTCCTTCCTTATAGACCATTTCTCTGAAGCGGCCGCTCTTATATTGAATAGGTCGAGTTCCTTGGCCATTCCCAAGAAAATCACTGATTTACTCCAATGGTTGTACCTTTATGTTTGGACAATTATTTGAGTTTCCAGAGAGCTGCAATAGGGTAGCACTCTTCACATTAACTCAACTTTGTGGTCTTCTGGCAAGAAGGTTTATTACCTTTGTGGATGAACTCTACAACCACTATTGTTGCCCTATATGAATTGCAGCTTCATCTATTAATGATCTATTTCTGGGGGCAGATGAAGGAACACTATAATTTGGAGAACTTTTAGTTTTCGGAGACATCACACATTTATAAGCTTTGTTCAACATGAAGATGCATGGTAGCCAACACATATTTCAAGAGCCTCTTTTTTTTTGAACAGATTTAAGGATTTAAGGATGTCAAAGGGTCACTAGTCCAAGACGAGGACTCCCAATTTTCTTTGATTTGGTCCTCCCTCATTTATGGATTTTTAAATTGCCAGGCATATTTTATTATTATTAATTGGAGCAGAAAGTATATCTAAATCTACTTTTGTCTCCTTCTGGGAAAATTAGTTGAGGAGATTTGAGGAGTGATATATTTAATTGCTTTACCTTGATTCAAATTGTGGATATGGAAGTCAACATGAAGAAGCATAGCAGTCAGCACAAGCTTAGAAAGAAAGCTTGCTCAAATAGCAATTAATGCCACCATAGTGTGCATCTTGTCTTTCAAGAAGCTGTGGATATTTACACAAGATGCCACATGTTTTTGTGTCCATGAATATTATGAACAATCCGTTTAGATTAACTTAATTCAAACAACTGTTTAAGGTGAAGTCATTGTAGGGTGTAATGACATTGGAAATTTTTGTTTTTCCCTTTCTTCCTGCAAATCTTACTGAATGAAGGCAATAGAATTCAACAAATCGGACATAGATAATAGAAGATGTAGTTCCCATGCAACCACACAAAGGGCTACAGAGTATATACTTATCGGATAATCTAGAAGCCAAGCTCAAACCGTGTTCTACTTGAATCTTTTGACAGTTGCAGACATGGTCATCAGGCAGTCCGTCTAGATTCCTTGTCGTTCATAATATATATCATTCACATAGTAACTGTGTATATCTAACCAACTTTTTCCTGGATTATAGACAGTGGAAACCTAATGAAATTTGAAAGGAGAGGTTTGTTTTTGAGACCCTGAAAATAGTGGTAAAGTGAGCAATTGAAAGGAAGGTCTGGTGTTGAGTCCAAGAAGGGTAGTTCACAGGAAACCTCAGACAAGGTTGAGGAAATTGGTACAAATATTACTCACTTACCTACTGGTTCTACTTCTGGACCAGATGGAATATAACTGCAATATTACAGAGCGATGGATATTGCAATAGGTACACCATTTTGATGTGTATAGTACTTATCAGTCCAAATAGGCCTTGATTGCATATAGAAACTGAGACCTTTACAATGCACAAGGGCCCAGAGCTACAATGCCCAAGGGATTTTAAAACCCTCAATATCTGCAGAGATGTTTGCCAGCCACCAAAACTCATCAAGAAATGTTTGTTCTATCTTATCTTATCTACTACAACTAACAAGAAACTTTATTCTATCCTATGAACCCAGTGTTATTTATGTATTTCAGCAGCAAAGAAGTGAAAAAAGAAAGTGTTATCTTCTACATAAACTGTTACACTTTTTTGCCAATAAGTCAATACTAAAGGTTATATTTTCAAGTGACGAGGACAGCCATTGTAAATTTGAGCATGGTGGGAGGTTCTGCCCAATTAAGAACGTCACCCCAGTGGATAGTCTAACTATAGAAAACATACATTCCCATCCAAAGACCATAAGTACACAAATCCAAAAGAACACTTGACACCAGCACAGACAACAGCCACTGGAGTCCTTCCAAGCTCAGTCAAATCAGAGGAAATATCCATTGAAATCTCTCCATGTCGATGAACTCCTCCAATACCTCCAGTAACAAAGACAGGAATTCCAACCTCGGCAGCAAAAAAAAAAAAAACATGGTTGCAGAAACTGTGGTAGCACCATTTCCTCCTATCGCAACAACATATGCTATGTCTCTTCGTGAGGTTTTCAAAGCTTTATGACCCAATTTAGCAATCTCCTCTAATTCCGCCATGGTCAAACCTATATTCCACCATGGTCAAACCTATATCCGAGTCCTCTAAGTAGAAAGACAGTTTGGACTGTAAGAAAAGTACACCTATGTGAGCTCATACTGCAAAATTCGAATGCTTCATCCATGTAGACGTGAACGTAAGAACATAGGCAGACCATTACAAGTGTCAATGTTGTCAATTTAATGATAGTGAAGACCCAGCCCCCCCTAACTTTTGATTCTGATAATTGTAGATTGTTAATGAGAATGGCTATCATGGGAGGATTGAGGGGACTTACAGGCAAATGCAAAGACCACATATACAGAAACCAGTAAGACAATTATTATAATTAAAATACACTTGGATTTGAGATATAAAGGGAAAATTCAGGTAAAGCATGAATGTGAATCATTAAGGGCATGAATGTGAATCATTAAGAACCCTAATGGCAAGTCTATCAATTTTGCAGGTAGTTAGACTTGACAAAGCTATTATGGATGAACTGAAGTCGAAGGATGGCAACATATCCACTGACAATAAAGACTCGGCAGTGAATAAGGAAAGAAACAACACGCCCTCGACCAAACAATCTAGAGACAGAGACAGTACAGATATTTCTGTTAAGGAAAGGGATGGGTCCACAAAAGTTCACTCCCAAGATGGAGACACGGATACACAGAAATGTAAAGATGATGTTAAAATTACAAATCCAGTGGCTGATGAAAAGAGAAACTAATCAATCTCAGAGAAAATATCAACACTCAAAGATGATAATGAAATAGATTCTTCCAAAAGTAAAAAGACATAGATATCAATGCTATGACTGTTGATGGGTTACGGCAGGAACTTTCTACTCGTGGACTTTCAACTTCTGGAACTAAGAAGGTTCTTGTTAAAAAGGCTTGGTGCAACGATGAAAGACAGTTCAATTGCTGTCAAATTAGATGAATAAAATGAGCAAGGTAATGACAAAATTTCTCAAGTTTATTAACAAGACTATTTGCATCATTAGTACTATTCTGATTAAGGTCTATCAATGTTTGTGTGAAGGATAGTTTCTCAAGGATGTTTGCCCTGAGAATGGGATTGAATTTCCTTGGAAGAGATACAGTGAAAATTTTCTCGATTTATCAAAATCTCGCAAACTATCTGATGTTATTTGAAAGTTTGAAACAGAGTATGAATGCATCTGATCAGAAACCCATGAACTTTGCTATGGTACAGTTCAATTTAAATCTTAAGACATCCCCCTGGAAAAGCTTATGAAAAGTCGGCATAGTATATACTATAAACATCAAATTTTTCAAATATATCCATTGCCACTGACGCCATGAAGCACCCTGCCGTTGGTTTCCATTATCTGGAAATTACAAGTAGTTCAAGAATCAAAATCTCTAGCACTATTTGCACAATAATCTCACTTTGAGATGTGGGCCTTTACATAGCTCATTTTCTTATATAACATGGTTTAACTATAAGAATTGGGCACTGGTTGCTTAGCTACCGAAATATGGCTTGGATTAGCTGTAAACGGTTAGAATAAGCCTAATAGTGCTGAATCCAAAACATAATATCAATAAATGGGCCTTATAGAGACTAAGATTCATCTACCTATCCAAACCTGTCCAGCCAGATCATACAAGAGAAATACAAGCTATGGCTTGCCCGGGGAGGGCACTCTTCCTGTTCCCCTGGTTCCGAAATTTCCCAGCCCCTTCTTTTCCAATGGCGGCGGGGTAGGCGTTAACGCTGTGGCACCCGCTTGGTCCGTGGCCCATTCTTCTGCGTTGTATAGAGTTGAGGGGTGGGGAGCTCCATATTTTGTGGTGAATGTGGCTGTTCGACCTCATGGTTCTCAGACTCTTCCTTCGGAAGAAATCGATGTGATGAAGGTCGTTAAGAAGGTGGTTGGTTCCAAATCTTTGGGAGGGCTGGGCATGTCGGCGCCGCTTATTATTAGGTTTCCTGATGTGCTGAAGCACAGGCTGGAATCTCTGCAATCGGCCTTTGATTCTGCAATGCGCATGCAGTCGTATGAGTCTTGGGAAGCCTGTTAAATGTAATCAAGATCGATATGTGGTTGAGAACATTGTGGAGTTTGGGAAGCCCTATGCATTCGGGCTTGAAGCCGGGTCGAAACCAGAGCTGTTGCTGGCTATGGCTTCCATGTGTAAAGCAAGCCCTAAGGCTTTACTTATCTGTAATAGATACAAAGATGAAGAATATATATCGCTGGCGCTTACTGCTAGACGCCTGAACTTTGTAAAAATAAAAAAGAAATAAACTCGTAAAGTAGAAACTGAAGCACAGTTTACAAGAAGAGAACCAGTAATGGCTTTTAGAAAATGGGCAGGATAGATTGAACTACCCGATCTTTTCAAGTTAATGATAATCTTGCATAATCTCAAGCTTGGGTTTGACGAGTATATAAATATTATTGATAAAAATGAAAGGGGGCTTGAGGTTAAAATAATTAGAGTATAAAAGAGGAGGTAAATTAAATTAACAATTTGAGAAGGAAGCCAAAATAAGGGTCCATAGGTCCTAGAGGTTTAACCCGCTCTGATACCACGTGTAAGAACCTGATTCCTATTATTAGAGCCTTATTCTATTATGACTAACAGATCTATTATACTGTTGATTTGCAAATAATAAAAGAAGCTTTCTGACCTTCTCGAAAAATTTTAAACATTTAACATCTAATCATTTTATCATAAACAACATAAATTAAGATGAGCATTCCATTGATATCAACTTAATAAGAGTAGTTCCTGGAAAATACCTGCTCCGGCGGTTGATGATGATACCTTTGTCGGATAGCTCCAGCTGACAGCTCCTTCTCACCGACCCAACCGGATTTACCACCCAGCCTACTAGGAAACAAATTCCTAGCCCAGGAAACCTCCACAGGTTCCCTAGCCCTCCGTGCCCAAGTCCAACCAGATATAATGTGTCCTCAAGAAGAATGTGCAAAACCAGATAATAATACTTTCCTCCTCTCAAACCCAAGAAACCTCCATAGGTTTCCAAGGTCTCCCCAAAATCATAACAAGTCCAAACAATCACAACCAACCCCCACAATCATGAGCAAAACCTCCCAAAAACTCCCCCCCTTCTCTCTTATCCCTTCCCTTTTTATACCCTCCTTCCCTTCTCCATCTCAACCACCTCTCATTAATGTCATTCACTCCTCACCCATCCCTATGGTTGACTTCTCTTCTCCCAATTAAGCTAGGAGTACATTTGGAAATGTGAAATTTAATTACATGGAGAGGGCCATGCCTTCTCCTTAATAAATGTGAGGGTACATTGGGTAGTGTGAAATGAATATATATATATATAATGAGTTGGAGAGGACTATGTCTTCTCCCAAGAATAGGTGAGGGTACATGGGGGAATGTGAAATTTAATTACATGGAGAGGACCATGCCTTCTCCTTAATAAATGTGAGGGTACATTGGGTAGTGTGAAATGAATATATATATATATAATGAGTTAGGAGAGGACTATGTCTTCTCTTTAATAAATGTGAGGGTACATTGGGTAATGTGAAATGAATTCATACATTTTGAATTAATGGAAGGAGACCAAATTCTACCCAATATTCAATTTGAGAAGGTAAGTGGAGAATTTAAATAATGGAATCATGAATTTATATTAGACCTATATTTCTGAATATTTTTAGATAATGTAAACATTAACAAGATTTGTAGGATAAGATTTAAGTGGGGCATTACAGGTACACACATAAAAATAACAGTTTAACAGAGAACCATCAATCAGATGCATAGAAGAGTTTTTGTCAATGATAATGCTTCCAGGCATGATTTCCTTGAGCATCCCGTTATTTCATTTTATAAATAATAGATAAGCCCTCTCGGTGCTTATCCATACAAAATCATGCCTTTTACATAGAGTGATTTAAAGCGATCATGCATAAAAAATAATTATTGCTTATCCATAAGTGATTATTACAGAATTTTTTTATTCTTAACTTTATCTCTATCTTAAACTAGAAAAGCATGGAAACTACTGGCTAAAGGACCCCACTCCTTTTCCTGTAGTTTTATTTATTTATTTTTGGAATAAGTTTGAAGATTTTCCCTCCAAGTCAAATGCTCCTGCATTAGACTCCTGAGGACAAAATTCTTCATGGGCTCCTGTCCATGAGTTCATCTACATAATTGCCCAGTTTCTGTAGCATGTCTTCTGCAACCCAAGTAGCTTCAGTGGTTGGCATATCCTTCCATTTTACCAAATACTGGAAGTACTCTTGTCCTCTTTTTTTCTTCTTCTTGTCCAGAATTCTTTTTGGCTGCAAATTCTTTGTTGTGGGTAACTATTTTACCCAATCAATCTCTTGGTCTGTTGATTTTGTGTTGTATCATATGTAGTTTCACCTTCATACTTGTACAGGTCTGAAACATTAAAAATTGGTGATATTCCAACATCAGGGGGTAACTCAATCTCATAGGAATTTGTAGTAAATTTTCTCAACACTCTGCATGGTCCAAATTTTTTGAATTTCAATTTGTTATACTACCTCTTTGGAAACCTCTCCTTTCTGAGATGTGCTAAAACTAGATCTCCCACTTCAAATTTCACCTCCCTTCTTCTCATTTCTACTCTAGTCTTGTACTTGATGTTGCTATCTTGCAGCTGCTATTTCACTTGTTCATGTATTGCTTGCATTTCTGAAGCAAAATTTTCACCTTCTGCACTTCTCATATCATATTTTCCCAAGTTTTTTAACTCATATACTCCTCTTGGCTGCATTCCATAAACAATATGGAATGGTCTTTGTCTTGTACTCCTGTTAGGTGAGTCATTATATGCATATCCAACTTGTGCCAACACTTGATCCCATTGGTTTGCATGTTCTGCAGTAAGGCTCCTTAAAAGATTGCCCAAACTCCTGTTCACAACTTCAATCTATCCATCAGTTTGTGGATGATAGGCAAAACTGAAACTTAATTTAGTTCCCAATTTCTTCCATAGTGTCCTCTAGAAATTTCCAACAAATTTGGAATCCCTATCTGAAACAATACTTTTAGGCAACCCATGCAATCTTACAACCTCCTTAAAAAACAAATTAGCAATGTGAGAAGCATCACTAGTCTTATAACATGGAATAAAGTGTGCCATTTTTGAAAATTTGTCCACTACAACAAAAATTGAATCATTACCTCTCTGAGTCTTTGGTAAACCTAAAAAAAAATACATACTTACCATATCCCAAGGCCTATCTGGAATTGGTAATGGAATATAAAAACCTGTGTTTTGGCTTCTTCCTTTTGCATATTGACAAACTTTGCAAGTTTTCACATACTTCTCCACTTCAGATTTCATTTTTGGCCAGAAATAAAATCTGTTCAACTGTTCAAAAGCCTTCTCTATGCCAAAATGTCCTCCAAGTCCTCCACTATGTTTTTCTTTGATTAAATTCTCCCTCATTGAACAGTTTGGTATGCACAACTGATTTTTCTTAAACAACAACCCATCTTGTAAGAAGTAATCCAACCATTTACTCCTATCTATCAAAACAAGATTTTTACAAGCTTCAAATGCCTCTTTAAAATCTGGATTTGTTTCATAGAATTCTTTAAGAAATCAAAACCCAACACTTGGATTTGATTCTCTTGAAATAATACATTCCTCCTACTTAAGGCATCTGCAACTTTGTTTGATTGGCCATTTATATGCTTCAAAATAAAATGGAAACCTTGAAGATACTCTACCCATTTAGCATGTTTCTGGCTAAGCTTTGGCTGCTGCATAATATACTGTAGTGCATGGTTATGTGAATAAAGTATGAATTCTTTTGACATTAGGTAATGCCTCCATTTCTTCAATGACTACACAACTGCATAGAACTCCTTATCATAAGAAGAATACTTCTTTTTGGAATCATTTAGCTTTTCACTAAAATAGGCTATTGGTCTATCTTCCTGGCTTAAAACACCTCCAATTGCTTCTCTGCTGGCATCACACTTCACTTGGAATGGATTATTAAAATCAAGTAGAACCAAAATAGGCTTTTCAATGATTTTATTCTTTAACAGCTGAAAATTCTTTTTTGCTTTAGCAGTCCATTTAAATGGCTATTTGTCCTTCTTTATGGTCTCAATAACAGGTGCATTGATCTTACTAAAATTCTTAATGAATTTTCAATAAAAGCTAGCAAGACCATGAAAACTTCTTACCTCAAAAACACTCTTGGGTGAAGGCCACTCCATGATTGCCTTGATCTTCTCCAGATCCATCTTCAGCCCTTCAGCAGAAATTACAAAACCCAAGTACACTAGCTCTTCTCTTATGAATGAACACTTCTTGAAATTCAGTAATAATTTCTCCTACTTCAGCCTTTGTAAGACATAATTTAGATGCCTCATGTGCTTCTCCTTAGACCTGTTGTAAACTAATATATTGTCCAGATATACTATTACAAATTTACCAATGAAATCTTTAAAAACTTCATTCATGAGTCTCATAAATGTACTTGGTGCATTTGACAACCCAAAAGGCATTAATCTCCACTCATACAATCCCTCATTTGTCTTAAAATCGGTTTTCCACTCATCCCCTTCTCTTATCCTTATCTGATGATACCCACTTTTAAGATATAGTTTTGAAAAATACTTTGCTCCACTCAAGCAATCCATTAAATATTCAATTCTAGGTAAAGGAAATTTGTACCTGATTGTGATTTTATTGATGGCTCTTGAATCTGTACACATTCTCTAGCCTCCATCTTTCTTTGGACTCAACACCGTTGGTACTGCGCAAGGAATCAAGCTTTCTCTGATCAGCGCTTTGTCAAGCAATTCTTGCACCTATTTCCTAACCTCTTCATTTTCTGTAGGAGTTATTCTGTAAGTTGCTTTGTTAGGTAGACTTGCTCCAGGAATCAAATCTATATGATGGCTAATTCTTCTAATGGGTGGCAACTCATTTGAAAAATCATCAACAATAATATCACAATATTTCTCCAACATTTCTTGAATTTCAATGGGTAAATCAGAAATTTTAGTAGAAGTCATTATTCCCTTGGGCTTGTAAAGTACAACAAAATTTACCTCATTCTCTTCAATCTCCTTCAAGTATTCCTTTCCTCCTAGTAATAGAGTTTTTGGATCAGTCTTCTTTCTTGGTACATCTTCTTCTTGCAGAGTTAGCAACGTATGATTGACACCATCCTTTCCAAACTTGTAGGTGTTTCTTTTCCCATCATGCATGGCTCCTCTATCATATTGCCAAGGTCTTCCATGAAATATGTGACACACATCCATTTGCATCACATCACATACAATTTTATCTTTATACTTGCCCACCTGAAATTCCACTTCACACTGTTCATTCACTAATAGTGGATGTCCCTTTTGTAACCATGACACCTTGTAAGGTGTTGGAAGTTTCATTGTCTTCAACTTCAAATTCTCCACTACTTTTGTAGAGACCAAATCATCAGTTTTGACACTATCAATGATCATCTGACAACATTTCCCTTGAACTTTACACATTGTTCTGAATAAAGTCTTTCTTTGTGATGGTTCAACTATCTCCTTTGCTGGCTTGAGAAAAACTTTATTAACTACCAAAGATTCTCCCCTCTTTGGTATATTTTCTTCTTCTGCCACTGCTGCTACTGGTGCTTCTCCCTCAACTGGAGCAACAATTGCATTCCTCTGGCTTGTCCCTGCATTCTATGGGCACTCAAAATCTATGTGTCCCAGTTTGTTACATCTGTAACATCTTATTTCTCTTCCTCTTCCTCTACCTCCTCTTCCTCTAGAAAAATTTCCTCTGCCACTTGCATCACCTCCTGTGGGTGCACGCTGGGTTGAGCTACTGCTAGCTCCATCTTTAGGTGCTGTAGATCTCCCTCTACCACCTTGAATTCCCCTTCCTCGGAAAGTACCTCTCCCTCTAGCATACTGCTTCCTCATGAGTTTTTCTTCAGCTTTTAGTGCTATCTAATAAGCTTCCTCTACTGTTTTAGGAGATAGTAGACTTATCTCATCTTGAATGTCCATCTTAAGGCCATTCACATATCTAGCCACCTTCTCATCTGTATCCTAGGCTTCTCCAGCTCTTATGCTTACCTTGTAGAATTCTTCTGTGTATTCTTTCACTGTCAAAGACCTCTGTCTAAGATTCTGCATCTGTCTGAACAAGGTTTGCTGATAATTGCTTGGTAGAAACTTACCTCTTAGCTTTGCTACCATCCTGCTCCAATTCTTGATAGGTTGCTTACCAAGTCTCTTTCTTTCTGCACACACCATCCCACCAAAGCATTGCATGGCCTTTTAACTTGGTGACAACAAACTTTACTTTCTTCTCATCTTTTGTTTCTTCATAGTCGAAGAATTTCTCCATGCCATTAATCTAGTCTATCAATTCTTCTGGATTCAGTCCTTCGTCATATATTGAAACCTCGGTCTTTGGCCTAGCTGTGGATCTCAACACTGATTGGAAGACTCTCATCTTAGGGGTAACTGCTACAACTTCCTCCTCTGCAGCTTCAACCTCAGGTTCACTAACATCTCCATCATCTATATTTCTGCCTGTTGTTAATGCATCCAATCTAGCTTGCATCTGTTGCACAACTTCCATTACTTCATCATTTGCAACAATCCATCCTCTTCCACCACATCCTCGTCCTCTTCCAAATCTGAAATCCATATTAACTTTCCTTCTCCTGCTTCTGAGATTCAATTCAATGTTAGCTAGTGGCTCTGATACCACTAATGGTGGCCTGGGTGCAGGCAATATAGACAAGCGGCTGAGACCTGATATAATTTCTTCAATTTCTAGTTGAATTCCTCTTTCTGCTTCAAGAGGTGTATCAATCATCTAATGTTAGACTAACTGCCTCATGAGGTTTTCCTCTTATCACTCCAACCCTTATTATCGGGCACAAATCTTGTCATAGGCCTGTTTTCCTCTAGCGGGATTATAATCCCATAGGAATTATAAAAGTAGACTATCATTCCTATAAAACAGGTGGAAATGCATTTAAACACAATATACACACAGGCGGAGGGCTTTCGTTCCAAAGGAACGGAAATACACTATCGGATACATAGGCGGAGGCTTTCATTCCAAAGGAACGAAATACAATATCGGCACTTTAATACCACTATAGTGTTAATTCCAAGGAATTACACTATCGGTGCTTTAATTTCAAGAAATAAACTTATATCAATTAACACTATTGGTGGTAACCATCAGCCCTTTCAACACTCCTTTCCCCGATGCAATAACACGTAGTGTTATCGGAGGTCACAATCGCCGAATCCAATGCTCCCACTGCTATGCTCCTTCTGTTCTGATCTGGCGATGCAATAACAATCGTGGACCCAGTAGCCTTTCCGCTCTGCTTTATAATGTTTCAAGTCCAGGTTGTCGGGGTTTCGGACTTCGGCGGTTCCAAATGTCCCTTCCAATCCACTTGTGGTTCTTATGATGCGATAATGGTTCGGACCCGATACGGGTATGAACCAGTTTCAATAATATTTCAAGTCCAGAACTCTGGTACGGCTAAGTATTTTCACGAATTCTCTGTGTAGAATAGAGTTTTTTGCTTGGAATCTCAATAATGAGTGTAAGAGGAAATAGATGTGCCGATATATGGAAAACCACCCAATAGGCCTAAGCTTAAGTGTTAATTGGGAAACAAAGATTGAATCACCATTAACGAAACACAGGGAATAATAGAACTGGAACTGGTACACGCATAAAAATAAAAGTTTAACATAGAACCATCAATCAGATGCACAGAAGAGTTTTTGTCAATGATAATGCTTCTAGGCATGACTTCCCTGAGCGTCCCGTCATTTCATTTTATAAATAATAGATAAGCCCTCTCGGTCCTTATCCATACAAAAGCATGCCATTTACATAGAGTGATTCAAAGAAATCGTGCATAAAAAGTAATTATCTCTTATCCATAAGCGATTATTACAGAACGCTTTTATTCTTAACTCTATCTCTATCTTAAACTAGAAAATCATGGAAACTTCTGGCTAAAGGACCCCACTCCTTTGCTTGTAGATTTTATTTATTTATTTTTGGAATAAGTTTGAATATTTTCCCTCCAAGTCAAATGCTCCTGCATCAGAGTGCTCCTTTATCGTGCAACCTCGCTATCAGTGTGGGACAGTCCTCTGTTTCATGATAAAACTGTGTATAATATAAGCATGATGGTCTTGTCGGATTTATACAATCGTGGGCATAATGCCCCGGTCTTCCGTAATTGTAGCATATCAATTGTCCACGACCTCTTCCTGGTCCCATTCCACCTCAACCTCGTCCGCACCCCTAAAATCTAGTGCGCGCCATCCCTACATTTTGATCGAGGGCCCGTGTTTCAATCTGAACTCTGTAGGTAGGAGTCCGATCCATCATCAATTCATAACTTCTACAAGTGCACTCATTGTGGCCTAATGACCTGTAGAAATTATAGAACAACTGCTGGGAATTCTGCATATACTTCTGTAATAGATGGCAGTTATTTGTAGTATGCTTCCCTCCTATCTGACAAATCATGCACCATAATGCAGGCGCCACGCTCAGTCTTACTTGTGCCTCCGATCTCGATGGCAATGGTCCTCCTCCCACCAGGTAGTTCACAAAGACTGGACAATGGTCCTTGTCATGCCCCTGGCCTTTGCACTTTACGCACCATACCTCCTCACGCGCTTCTGGGCGAGCTATCCTATCTTGTTTCAAACTCTGCATCTCAAGGCACAAGTTTTTCAACTACGCGTGGATCTGTTGAACTCCTAGGTTAGGATCTTGTATCGGGGTCTCGTGCAGTCTCATTGAAATCTTCAAGGCCTTAGCCTGAGTGGTTAGCTTCTACTGTGACAACATGTTTCTTAGATGTGGCGCTAGCGATGCTATGAACCATGTGCGTTGTTGCCCATCCGTCAAGGTCATATTGGCTTCACAAATTGTACACTTCAGTCTCTAATCCAGCTCCCAAGGGGTCTCGCTTGGAAGCATCGCAATTTCCTTAAATCCAATGATCGACTGTGTCTCTGATTTTGGCCTGCTAAATTCCTTGTGTAGTGCAGCTTGGATATCCACGATTCTTGCGTTCAGATTTTCATTGGAATGCTTAAGGTACAAAGTCAGTGCATGATCCTACAAAGCGCTGACCAGCGTTGCTTTCTTTATATTGTCATTCGTGACTCCCTGCGCTTCCCATACAGCCCTTACCATGAACCAAAACTGGTTTGGATCTTCATTCCCTACTCCTTTGAACATCGGAAACTTTATTGCACTTTCCATATAGAACTGTGGTGGTGGCGGAGGTGGTGTGGGCAAAGATGGGGGTGAAGATGGTGAAACTGGTGGTGGTGTAGGTGGAGGTGGTATGCGCGGAATTCACTGTTTTATCAAACTGATCGCATTTCTTGGTGAAACCTTCATGAGCTCTTCCTCACTTTCTCGCGAAGGTGAAATCAAGGGGCTAGTTTCTAGTTCTGTGCTACCTTCGTTTCTATAGATCCTCCCACTTCGCGTAGCCCCAAACATCAATTTATTGGCATAACCCACTTTTCACATAGTAGCATTTTAATCCAAGTGTTCAAAGATTTAATGTAATTACCTCGTGGTCCTTTGAGGAAGCATTGTTTCGCCTCGCTATAGCTAACTGAAGTGTCTACAACAAACTCAGTGATAAATCCTCCAATAATTCGATCGAGTTGGTGATCCACCGCATGCGCGATGTTATCTTCCGATGCTTCCAATCTGTGCACCAACTATGGAGTCCACATAATAGCTTTGTCGAGCTTACACCTTCCTTGACTGTCTGCTAACTTCGTGATCCACTCTTACAACTCAGAGGGGAAGGATGCAAAGAAAATTTTGTGGATTTCCGTATATAAGTAGCAATCTAACCACTCTTCCTTTGATAATTGTGGATTCCTATTTTGCTGCACCGCGAACTTGTGAATCTTTATGTCCAACCACTCTTCAATTCCTTTCTTTGTTAGATTCCAGTGATACGACATCAAACATATCTTATGCAGATCCCAGTCCTGGCAACGGAACCATTTGTTGGCTTAGTGGGGCCTCACCCAGGTTTAGAGTTAATTTAGCCAAACAAACCCCAGTACTACTGGCCCTTTCGGCAACAGTCCGTGGAGCGCGGACTGAGGTCTCACCTGAAGTAGTATGGGAGGGTGCTACAACCAGGTTTCCGTACCCTGGAGATATCTGATGAGTTTAACTGGTCCGCGGTTTGACCCTGCGCGCAGGTTGCTTCACGCACTTTCCCGTACCTCGCAGTTTGATATACTACCTTCACGTAGCCTTACCTAGGGGCTGAACGCCGTGCTTCTACGTTATTACCCAAGACCTTACTGGTATTCCAATGTTAGTTGACTATCTTAGCCTATTTGCATGCTTTAAGTTATACTTAACAACATAAACCATTCATACAGGTGCACGCAATAAATAAACAGTGTATTTGCAAATTATATCAAACATGCATTAACCCAAGAATAGATACACAGAATTATGACAAAACTTCTCTTTATTAATTCCTTTCATGGTTATAGACTTGACTCACCCTGCACACTCAGTTGTAGGGGTCCGCGCACTCAGCTGCAGATTGCTAGGCCTCTGCGCACTCAGCTGTAGAGCCTTCTCCTACCCTACGACCCAGAGACAAACTTGCAAATCTATCACTTAGACTCTCCTTCTTTTTCTACTATTCTTATCTATCTCCTTTTTACACTTAGAGCCTCACTCTATTTATACAATCCCATGGTCCATGGACCATGGGTAGGTCTATCCAGCCGACATTACATTAGAAAACTAGGGCGGAAAACCCTGTGACTCTATTATACTTTCGCGCCCTGTGCCCGCAATTCACGGAGCTTTACAACAAGATTCAGTCAAAACTTGGGCTTTGAGCCCCAAAACATGCCTTGGGGGGATTCCATGCCCAACATCCCTATTTTAGCGGAGACTATCACATAATGGGTAATGTTTTTTACTCTTCAACAACTTGTTATCAAGGTTTTTGTACTTGTTCATTTCTATTATATATGTTTCTAGATATACTTGGTCCCCATACTTCACACACATAAATGTCGAGGCTTTGAGAATTAAGGAAGAGAGCACAACATTTTATAGTCTGAAACTATTATCAACCCATTTTACCCCCCCTAGATCAGTGACGCTTAGTCTTCATGGCTATTTGACTTTTTCCAGACCTGGGACCTACTTTTTCTCCATTTTGACCCTTTAATGCATGGATGGAAGCCTATGGGAGTGTCTAGAGCCTCCTAGATGCTCCCAACCCTTCTTTATGGGAGCATCTAGAGTCTTTTTCATTGATTTATGTGTCAACGTTTAGGGATGACTTCTAGAGTGCCTTAGTCCCTAGGAGATCAGTTCGATTTGTCACCTATTTGAGCTGGCCAAGACTTATCAGTTAGAAGTTTCCATGAATTTTCTTCATTCAGAGCATCCACATACATCCTCTTGGTACCTCTCTTCTTCTTATTTATACTTATCATTTGAGAGGGTCAAACTAGTTTTGGAGAGAAAGTTTTAGAGAGCCGAATTTTTGGGCTAGAGATCTTGAGTCTATGCTACCATCTTGCTTCGAGTGAGAGAGCTTGTGATATCTTTGTTACTCATGTGTTTCTCTTCATGCTCATTTCCTAGATATAGTGGGGAAACTCTACCATATCATGGAGAGGAAGCTTTGAGGTGAAGGTATAAGCATTGTCATCTATTTTTCATGATTAATGGAAACACATGTTCCTTCCCTATATGAATTTGTATGCTACATGGTTGATTATGTTAGTTTTGATCCAATGATCTTCCAAGGAAGGTCACTTGTCATCTCTGTTTGGTTGTGATTGTGTGTAGGGATCGATATTAGGTGCAGATGAGGTAGATTGCTCGAGTGGAACGCGGGAATCTGCATCAGACTCAAAACCCTTCCCCAACCTACGAGGAGGCCAGGTGCGCCCTTATTTCCTTGTAGATTATAACTAATTTCTTGATGCATGATTGATCATTTGGGATTAGGCATTTCTTATCTTTCTATTGGTCTTGCTTTCTTTGTCTGGTGATCGGATTTGGACACAAGGTCAAGGACAAACAACTCCTCGCAAATTTAGATGCAACAAAATTGGCGCTTGATCGATAAAATTCCATGGATATTCCACTTGAAAGTTCGTTACAACATATTTGATAATATTATATTAAAAATATTAGATTCTACAATATTACAGTTTTTATTTAATTTATAGATTTGTAAAATTAACTGTAATTAGTGCATGCATGTAAAAGTAAATCAAGAAGAAAATTAGAGAATGAAAAAATAATCTCTCACACACATAAGACACAAGATATGCTCTTTGGAAAACCCTTTCTGGAGAAAACCTAGCTGGAAGCTGAGGCAGGTTCACTCTTTTTCTTTGTCTGGAAATATGGCTGCATATACAAAGAAGTAATGTCTATGGCTTGTGGGCTGCTATAGTGCATAGATCCTCTCTGTGTGCTCTACCTCCTATCTCTCATGGCTATCTTTTCTCAACTATGGAACAAAATTATCTCGAAATAATGGAATGTCTCTTCCTCCTAGTGGCCTGCTTATAACACAACTTGATAGCCTACTAGTGGTTAAGTTTGACTACATTAACTCTTAACTAGAGTTACAAAATAGGCTCTTCTAGAGTATTTTACATCACAAACACGTGGCTAGCCCCTTTTCCATGAATAATGGGCATAGACATGACATCCTCCCGAACTATAGGTGTGAAATCAGGAAGGTCAACTTATGAGTGGCATAAATTTTGCATACAAACTCTGATTGACATGATTCTTGAATCGTTGGAAAGCTCTTTGTGTGTAGAATAGAATGAAAATGTGCCAAGATTAAGTGATAAATTCTTACCCCCAAAAAACGTCATTTGATGCCTCAAAACGCTCCCGGAAGGTTTCGGACCACATTTCGCCAAACGGGGTCCCGCCAGTAAAAATGGTCCCATGAGATGATTCCTCCACTTTTTCCACTCCAAATGCATCAAGATGGATGAAAAACAATATAATGATCCAATTGGGATCACACTTCCCCATTTTGGAAGGCTTTGGGTCCTCAAAATATTTTACTGAATGAGGTGAGGAAATGTTTCCTCCACCTTCTCTCTGGTGTACCATTTAGATTTGCCTGGAAGTTATCCCTTCAACCCAATATGCCAAAGGTATTGCTGCCCTTGTCTTGTAATTCTGGACCTTTTCTGTAAAACTATATCTTCTTTCAACTCTGCTTGAGCGTCTGGTGCCAAATCCTCCACAGAAGGTAGGACATGTTCCTCTTCTTGATCTAGCATGGAAGGCTCATAGAGTTTCAAATTCTCTACATTTACAACTGAGTAAATACACATATATGGTGGTAAACTGAATCGATAGGCATTATCACCCACCTTTTCTAGTATCTCAAAGTGACCATACCTTAGAGCCTTTATTTTCTTACCAGGCCCCTACAACCTCTCCTTGTTCAACTATAGCCATACTCTGTCTCCCACCTTGAATGATTTCTCTATTTTGTGTTGATCATGCCTGGCCTTATATTTCACTTGCCACTTCTGTAGTGTTTCCTGTACCTGTAGATGGATCTTCCTAATCTTCTCTATAAAAAATTTCAGCCCTCAAAGCATCTCCTGTAATGTCTTCCTTCACTCCTCCCTTCTGCCCATATGAAATATCCAAAGGTGAAGGTGGAAAATATCCAAAACAAGTTTCAAATGGGGACTTTCTTGTAGAAGTGTGGACCACTATGCTATAAGAATGTTGTATATATACCATATTTTCATCCCAGGTCTTCATATACTTACAGTTGTAACCCCTCAGAGGCTACACCAAAGTCCTATTGACTACTTCTGTATGCCCATATGTCTATGGATGGAATGTTGTATATCTCTTGAACTTCGTGTCCATCCTCTCCCACAATGTAGTCCAGAATGCACTAATAAATCTTGTATCCATATCTAAAATGATGCTCCTTGGTATCACAAAGTGTACCTAGACCTGTCCAAAGAACAAGTTTGTTGCTTCTTGTCTGTTGATGGTATTTTTACATTGCATCATAACACACATCTTGTTGAACCTGATAATTACCACGAACAGGTAGTCATGTCCCATCCTAGATGTCGGTAAACCTCCCACAGATTCCATGGAAATGCTTTCCCAAGGATGAGTAGGTATATGTAAGGTATGATACAAACCCTGTTTCCTATTGCTAGGCTAGCTGGTACAACAAGGAATGCATCCTCTTATGAACCTAGCTACTTGTTCTTGCATCTTGGGCCAATAAACATACCTCTACAAGTTAGCCATGGTCTTCCCTACACCAAAGTGCCCTGCAACCTTGGAGGTGTGAGCCTCTCTAATCAAATGAAAATGCTCACCGTTTAGGAACACATAACTTATCCAGCCCGTAGAGTGTTGTGATGGGGTCTTGAGGGGCAGAATGGAATTAATTAGTCAACTTTTCTAACAAATTTTGTAAAATATGTAAAGTCTCCGCAAAATGTGGATGCAGAGTGCACAATTAGATAGAGTCAAAGGGGCCTTAGCCCCTTGTTTTTGGCCGGATTTTGGATTCTCCCATGGTTCGTGGACAATGGTATTGTATAAAGAAATAGTATAAATAGATGAGTCTTAGCGAGTCTTAGAAGGAGAAGTAAGTAAGTTTTGATAGAGAATTGGGTTCATTGAAGAGTTTTGGGTAGGAGCTAAGGAAGGAAGGCTCTAATTCCTGTGCTTAGGTAGAGAAGGGAAGGCTCCACAACTGAGTGCATGGAGGCTTGGGTAGAGTCTGCACCTGAGTGCATGGACCCCTACAGCTGTGCGCACAAGGTAGCTTGAGATGCTAATAAATGAATTAAAGATCAATAAAGACAGTTTTCCAAAGAATTACTGAATAGTTTCGTTTGTCTCTATTTATGTTATATGTTGTCGATGAATGACATATTTTATGAAATAATGATTGAATGGTACACAAATTTATTGAATCTGTCTTAATAATGTATGAAATGAATGCTTAGCCACTTCTGCAAAGTTTCTGTTCATTTCTCTTATGTTTTTTGACGAATAAAGTAAATCTACGGAAACTCTAATCTAGGGTTACTTTTTGATGCACGTAAGTAGGTGAATCGACTGTTAAGGGTCTGCAAGGACTAATCGTGGACCTTTGTGAAGGTCTAAAGGTCGATTTAACTGAGTTTCAGTGACATGCCCTAGAACTTTATCGATCTACAGGGAGGAAAATCCAAGGCATTGGAAGACATCATACTAGTCTCTAGATGCAGAAACTTGGTTCTTGCATCCCCCCATATTGGTTCGGGTGAGATTGCAGCTTGCGCTATGCAGGTTGTTGCTGAAAGGGCCAGTAGTGTAGGGTTTTGTTGGTTGGCACAACTAACTCTAAACCTGGGTCAGGACCCCCTGAGCCAACAAATGGTTCTGTTACCGATATTAACAGACACATGTCGATCTGATGATATTAACAGAAGGCGATCTTGATGAGATCGACGATAAGATAGGAGACACCACAATAGAAGTGTTGTAGTAGTTTTAGTAATAATACATGTAGATGCTAGGAAGTGTCTGGAAGGATCTATGTGAGCTGCAGATTCAGGCGAGCAGGATTCAAGTGGATGTCGAAAAGGCGATCGACATGCAAGTGAGCCTGACACAGGGTCGTAGCACTATCACAGAGATTGATTACCCTTTGGATCTTAAAGTCTTTCCTTTGCCAGAGGGTTCAGTCCGTGTGGAGTCAGATGAGGATCGCGTGGTGCTTCACACAGTAAAAGATATGGGGCTGAACCTTGCTACGCTACTGCTCAAGTCTCTTCATGCGCTACATCAGGGGGTCGCTGATGAGCTAAAGATTAGAGAACAACACGCACTCACTTTTGTAATTGAGTTCAAAGTAAAAAACTAGCAGCTTTTCATAAAAAAGACTCAAGCCCTGAAGGAGCAAGTGGAGTTACGGACACAACGTCAGAACCTAGTCACCACAACTGAGCAGGCTTGCAAATCCGTACCTGAGTTGGGTATACCCAATGATGTAGAGGCTTTAGCCAAGGTAAGGAAATTGGTTTTTGCAGTGCATACTTCAAAGGAGAAGGTTGACAAGGTGAATTTCGACCTACGGATGCTGATAGCCAAGCTGCAGTTGAAGTTGCAGCTGACGACACCACTAGAGTTTCGGGAATAAATAGGTGTGGTGATTAAAGAATCCGTGGCTCAACTAGATGTCATTGTTCAAGGGTGCGATAAGCTCTTCACTCAGGAACTGGGCCTCTAGGATATACTACAAGAGGATCCTACGCCGCAATAGTTGAACAGGGAAATCAGGGAAGCACAACAGCAGTACGATGAGATCAGTACGAAAGAGCAGATGTTGGCGCCAGTCCAGCACTTTGCGCGCTTACAGGAAGGAAAAGAAAATTTGCTACAGATACAGGAATTGCAGAAGAAGTTTGTGCTTAGCGCACAACTTGAGGCTTGAACAAAGGAAACCAACCAGTTTTCATAGAACATTCATGAGAAGCTGAAGGCAATGCAACAGACATAAAGGACTACGTAGTTGGCTATAGAGGGGCCAACCACAGAGAAACTGGTCCAAGAGGTGCAATAAGAAACAAAACAAAGTACCACGGAGCTACAATCATTGACCAAGGCATTCTGCAAACTCCGCTAGAAAGTAGAACAACCAGCTGAGTGACTCGAGGGCGAGTCACAATCTTTGTGTTGGGGGCCTGCTGGGATGGGGTCCCCAGGGGTAGAATGGAATTAATTAGTCATTTTTTGTAACAAATTTTGTAAAAGATGTAGTCTCCGCAAAATGTTGACGTGGAGCGCGCAATTAGATAGAGTTAAAGGGGCCTTAACCCCTTGTTTTTGGTCAGCTTTTGGATTCTCCCATGGTATGCGGACCATGGTATTATATAAAGAAATAGTATAAATAGATGAGTCTTAGCGA
The DNA here is from genome assembly GCA_000404065.3 of Pinus taeda. Lineage (NCBI taxonomy): Eukaryota > Viridiplantae > Streptophyta > Pinopsida > Pinales > Pinaceae > Pinus > Pinus taeda. The sequence continues at coordinate 41,736 of APFE030771346.1, forward strand.
GTCTTAGAAGGAGAAGTAAGTAAGTTTTCATAGAGAATTAGGTTCATTGATGAGTTTTGGGCAGGAGCTAAGGTAGGAAGGCTCTGCTTCCCGCGCTTAGGTAGAGAAGGGAAGGCTCCGCAGTTGAGTGCACGGAGGCCTGGGTAGAGTCTGCAGCTAAGTGCGCAGACCCCTGCAGCTGTGTGCGCAGGGTAGTTTGAGTATAATCAGTGAACTAAAGATCAATAAAGACAATTTTCCAAAGAATTACTAAGTATTTCCATTTGTCTCTATTTATGTTATATGTTGCCAGTGAATGACATGTTTATGAAACCGTGGTTGAATGCTACACGAATTTATTGAATCTGTCTTAATAATGTATGAAATGAATGCTTAGCCACTTTCGTGAAGTTTCAGATCATTTCTCTTATGTTTTTTGACGAATAAAGTAAATCTACGTGAACTCCAATCTAGGTTTACTTTTTGATGCGCATAAGTAGGTAAATCGACTATTAAGGGTCCACAAGGACTGTTCGTGGAATTTCGCGAAGGTTTGAAGGATTATTTAACTCAGTTGTAGTGATGTGCCCTAGAAGTTTATCAATCTTCGTGGAGGCAGATCCAAGGCATTGGAAGACATCACACTAGTCTCTGGATGCAGAAAATTGGTTCTTGCATCCCCTCATATTGCTTTGGGGGAGGCTGCAGCCTATGCTATGTAGGTTGTTGCCGAAAGGGCTAGTAGTGTAGGGTTTTGTTGGTTGTCACAACTAACTCTGAACCTAGGTCATGTCCCCCTAATCAAACATAGAGTAACCCATCCTGGAGATGGTAGTCAATGGTGATGTTACCATTGTGCACATGAATCTAACTCTACAACTACTGATACACTTCCTTGAAGTCCTGATCTTCTAAATATGGCTCTCTGTATCCATCATGGATGAATGGATCCATGTGCATCAGAGTCCCCAAAGCTATAATATTTGATTTGGGTGGCCTTAAAATCATATCGGCCAACTTGTTTGTGCTGCCCTGCTTATACTTGATCACCAAATGAAACTGTTGTAAAAACCCCATCCACTTGTAATGCCTGGTCTGTTGTAGCTTATTTTGGGCATGCAGGTATTGTAATGGCTGGTGATCCGTGTGGATTATTGTCTCCTTTCCCATCAGATAGTGCTTCCATTTATTCACAACCTTCACCATGGCATAGAGCTCCTTATCATAGGTAGGGTAGTTAAGTACTGCCCCATGAAATACTTTAGATTGGTAGAAAATAGGCCTTCCTCCTTGCATCAAGACAACTCCCATAGCATACCCACTCACATTTATCTCCACTTCAAAGGGTCATTGCAAGTTTGGTAATGCCAGAACTTGTGCTTCACTGATCTTCTTATTTAACTCATCAAAATACTTCTACTACCCTTTTTCCCATTGGAAACTCTTGCCACTTGCTATTATGGCATGGAGTGCTGTTGTTACTGCTGAAAATGAGGCTATTAATTTCGTCAGGTATTTTTCTTCTCCAATGAAAATTCTAACCTCAGTAACATTAGTAGGCATAGGCCATTTCATGATGGCATCCATCTTGGAAGGATTGATCTTCAATTCTCCTCCACCAATCACACATCCCAAATAAACCAAGAAATGTTGCGCAAAATCACACTTCTTGAGATTTACTAGCAGTTGGTGCTTCTTCAATGTTTCTAGCACCTAAGCCAAATGTGAAATATTCTCCTCCCAGGTAGTACTATATACCAATATATCATCCAAATAGACAATAATAAATGAATCTATAAAAGGGTGCAATACATCATTCATTAATCTCATAAATGTAGCTGGTGCATTACATAGGTCAAAAGGCATAACTAACCACTCATACAAACCTTGCCTGGTTTTGAAGGTTGTCTTTCATGTATCTTATTCTTCGACTCGAACCTGGTGATATCTAGAATTCAAGTCCAGCTTGGTGAATACTTTGCTTGTTGCAACTGATCTAGCAAATCGTCTATCCTGGGCAGGGGGTATTTATTCTTGAGCATGATTTTATTCAATGCCTATTAAACTATACACATCTGCCAAGTCCCATCCTTCTTTGGCACAATAATGATGGGTGACCGACATGGTGATGTACTTAGTTGAATAACACCCTATTCCAACAACTGCTACAACTGTTTCTTCACCTCACTTGCTTCTATAACAAACTGCCTGTACAACCCAATATTTGGCAAAGGGGAGTCTGGAAATAGTTGGATCTCATGCTCCACTTCTCTCTTAGGGGGTATCCTTTAGGCTCTCAGAACACATCCTTGTATGCCCGTAACAACTCCTCCAATTTCTATTTTTGTTTCCTAGTACACCCCTCTAGGGATTCCTTGCCTCTTATTGACTCCTCTATAGACTGATTTTCTCTTAAAAACAATAAAACATACTTCTTGCTAGAACTGATCAATTTCTTAGCTTGGTTGGCACCTACCAATGAAAATTTTGACTTGCCTTTGTGCGTGTTGATGATGAATGATTTTCCATCCTTGTTGAGCTAGTATTGGTTAGATCTCCTCATGAATATTGCATCATGCATGTACATGTATGGACTTCCAAACATGACTCCACATACATAAAGGGGAAACACATCCAGATCTACTTCATCAATAAAATCAACACTGATAGCAAATCTAATTTTACACTGTTTTGTTACCTTCAGCTCTGCATCCTTATGTACCCATCCTAGTGGATATGGGTTTGGATGATCACGAACTTCCAGCCCCAACTTCTTGACTAGATCTACTGCAATGAGATTTTCCTGCGATCTTGAGTTAGAAAAAGCATCAATCTTCGTCTTCTTGAACTGTATCTTTACATGGAAGAGTTTGGTTATTTATTTCTCTTCCTGTTGCTGAAGGCTACTTAGATTCCTTCTGCACTGATGTACAGACGATCTTCTCATCCACATGTGAGCTACTTTCAACTCGGTTTCTCAAATTAGTGGCCATGAGATTCTTCTTCTTATTATCTTTCTTCTTGTTCTTTGTGTTTAGCTCTGGATGCAACTTCCAGAACTTCTCCTTTGTATGGCCATCAATGTTGCAGTGGTTTCTAAGATCTTTATACTGGTGTGTTGTGGCTACCGTATTTTTATCTTTTCCCCCTTTTTGCTTCTTATTCCTATCCTTAGAAGCGTCTTGTTTCTCCTTTTGCTTTGATCCACTTGATTGTGCTCTTTTCAAGCCTATGTTCTCCAGGTATTGTGCCTGTACATAAGCCTCGTCCACCATTTTGGGCTTGAACAACATCACTTGCTCACACAAATGGTGGTGCAGGCCCCCCAAATACTTGAGGAGTACATCTAGGTTCTTTGGAGAGATACACAACATTATAGCCATCTTTCTGAATTCTATGGGTTACTCCTGCATGCTTTGGCTTGACTTTTGCCTGAAGTAATACCACCAGATCCACTGGTCTTCCATGTACCCAATGGGATAAAAATGTGACTTAATGAGGGTTTTGAAATCATCCCACTTAGTCAGTGGAGGTTCTCCCTCCAACCTCAGGGTTTCCGTGTGGCTCTCCCACCAGTCAGTGCATGGCCCTCCAATTTTAGTTGCACGAATGAGACCGTCTATCCTTCCTCATTCTGATGGACACTGAAATAAGCTTCTAGTTCCTGCAACCAGTGGTTTAGATTTAGAGTGTCGATATCACAATTGTATGGCTTGATATCGAATTTTTCTTCCACTTTAAACAGGGATTGGTTCATGACACTTGAACTGGGTTGATCTTTTCCGAGTTCTTTCTTTGGTTGGTTATCTGTGTCTTCCCGATCTGTCGATCCCCCTTCTGATTTGTTAGCTTCATTTGAACCCCCTTCTTCTCCAAATATCCCTAGCTTATTTCTTGGGACCATGTTGGCTTGAGGGGGCTTGGACTTAGGTTTAGAGTTAGTTGTTTTAACCAACAAAACCCTACACTATCATCCCTTTCGGAAACAACATGTGTAGCGTAGGTTGCAGTATCACTTGAGGCAATATTCGGGGATGATAGAACCAAAATTCCACATCTAGAAGGATATGTGATGTGGTTTAAGGTGGTTTGATATTTTTAGCTCATATTTGACCTTCGTGAACCCTTATTTATGAGACTTAGATGATTTCCAGTTAAAGAAAGTTATAAAATTCATGTAACTATCCGATCATGCATAAAACAACATTCAACAGTTGATCTAGATCTTCACGTTGTAATTATGATAAAATATAGACAAATATCATTCATTTTGTGCATAATTATAGAAAATACATAATCCATAAAAATAGACACAGATTTGCTTCAAATATCTTTCTATTACTTCATATCTTCTTTTACAACCCTTCCAGAGCCTGTGCACACAGTTGTAGGGGGCCGTGCATTCAACCGCAGACTTACCAAGGTCTCCATGCACTCAGCTATAGGAGCCTTCCCCTCCTCCCAAAGCACAGAAAAGATTTACAATTATAGACCCAAAATCATACCAAGTGATTGATTCTGCCTTAGACTTGTTAAGACATCTCTTTATATATCCTTCGTTATTACAATACCTATTGGCATTATGATCCATGTGTTGTACTTGATGGCAACCCACTTGTAGCAGAGCAACTCACTTGTATATGGTAACTAGATGAATATATGTAACTAGATGAATCTACAGGAGAGAAATCAGACCTGAAAAAATGCATGGCAGTTCAAAGGAATCATTTCAGAAGTAATATGGCAAATTACTGTGTAACAGGGCATTGGTACAGAAGAACAAAAATATGGAACTAAGGTCTACTGATCAGAATAAAGAAGGTAAAGGAAAAGGATGATACATGCTATTCCACTTAGTCAAAACAATGTATACACGCTGGTCCACAAAACAAAAAGAGCATATACGTATACACACACTCCCACAGGAAGAAAAGCACCTACATGTTGAAAAACCAAGGTATTGGTCTGAGGTATTTGGTCCAAGGTATTGGTCCAAGGTATTTGGTCTGAGGTATTGACCTTAGGTATTTGGTCCAAGGTATTGGTCCTAAGTGGTTTTGGTCTGAGGTATTGACAAAGGATGTAAGTATATAAGGAGGAGAAGATCAAAGGGCTAAATACACAAGAAATGAATATCTTATGAAGTGTTTGATCAAAAGAAAATATGCATGTTATGGGTTTATGATTCTTTGCTTGATCTAAAATAAGCATGCACCTGAGTGTTTGATCATGGATGAGATCTAATGATGGATTAGGATCATAATGACTTATCATTATGAGATCCTATAATGGATAGGCTAGATCTGATTGCTAACGCATGTTTTATCCTTTATAAGTGATGATATGGGTATGTCTGAAGTCTGGAATTACAACGAAGTTATAAGTATTTTAAGATATATACGCTGGTTCTCTTTGATGAAGTTTCATATACACGCTGGTTCGGCTCTTCCAAGTAGCGTATGCAAAATAAAAGCTTGATGTTCAGGGATGACTGATCTATTGGATCAATGTTGTTGTTTTACTGCTGTTTGTCAATGACGTCTTCTTCGATCTAAAATTAGGACTAAATGAATAAGAAAATTGAGTCTAATTGATTGATTGATTAAGAAAGAAGGGTGATCCTTGTTGCTATCTGTTTAGAACTCTGTAATATGACAGTATATCTTCAGAATGTCACTGATTGGTACAGTTTGTGGTTCAAATATTTTATGATTCAGTATCTTTAGAGGTATACGCAGGTTGGGCAAGAGGAAGTAGCGTATACACGCAGGTTTTCTTCATTAAAGGAGTGTATACATTCTGACACATGCCTTTTGAGGTTACAGTTAGTTCTGGTTGTTGATGCAGTGTTCTGGGTTTAGATATGTGTACTAGTTACAGTGATATGTCTATTCCAGTTGATTGGTTGAATTTGATTAAGTTTGAATGAATGGTTGATTCAGTTCTGTCAGAATTTCAGTGATTGTTTGATCCAGTTGTGTCAGAGGTTCAAAGGTTTTAGTGATTGATTGTTTTAGTTATACCAGAGATTAATGATTGGGTTTCAGTTATATCATAGATTGATTGTGTTTCAGTGATTGGTTGATGCAGATGTATTTGATGGTTGTATTACAATGGTGATTGATTTTGAGCTTCAATGTTACTAATGGGTCCAGTATGAAAATTTGATGAAATGAGGCCTTCATGTGTATTGTTGTGTACCAAGAGCATCCAGTCTGAAAATTTATGAAATGTGGTCCCTGGAGGATATTGAGGGTTGGAGCCTTCAGTGAGGAAGTCGTAGCTTCGTACTAGTAGTAGCTGGTGATTTGATCAGGGGGTTGGAGCTACCTTCCAGTAGCAGTTGGAGAATGAGTGAAGGTTGTAGCCTTCTATAGGTCAGAGCCTACGTACTAGGAAATATATCAGCTAGTACAAGAACTAGGGGGTTGTAGCTCCCTTCCGAAAGAAGCTAGAGAACGAGAGAAGGTTGTAGCCTTCTACAGGTGGGTGCCTGCGTACTAGTATGATTCTGCACCAGTACACTATTGTAAACAAATTTTATTATTATTAAAATAAGACAGAGATGACAGCAACAGGTAATTTTCACCCACATTGGGTTCCCACCTTAAATCTTGGTGTTCATGTGTGTTTCTTATGTGTGATGGTTTATTATGTTATTACTGCACATGGTTATTTTTTTATGTTTAATAAAGTAATGATGCATTGATTAAAGATCAACATATGATGAATTAACTTAATCATAAGTTCACTGGATATACGCTAGTTACCTTAAGAACAGTTGCATGCACACGCAAGTTCCCTTCACTGAAGTAGCGTATATAAATCTAATTATGGAAATGAAAAATTTATTGATTTGCAAATACTGATTCACCCCGCCTCTCAGTATTATTTCCAACAGTACCATGCTATGCAAACCATGGGTGGATCTCAAAACAATATGAAGATATAAGCAGTTTTGGCCTTCCTAAAACCCCTTGACTCCTATTTGACCTGCGCTACTCATGCTCCACTCCTTAAAATGAGGATACTTATAATATGTAACAAAATTTGACCGAGGGGACCCCATCCCAATAGGCCCCCAACACAATTATGTGACTCATCCTCGAGTCACTCTGCTGGTACGCTCTGGATTTTTGCTTTCAGGCCGTTGAATGAAGACTTCACTGGTGAAGTGCCTCTGTGCATTGAACAGTTGCATGTCGTGCTTCTTCCACCAAATTTTCCATATTTGGCCCATATGCTGCTAAGTTGATGGTCCACTGCGTCTGATGCATACTCTTAAGAGTGCCTTCCACCATCTGTGATAGCTTTCCTACTTATTCCTCCAAGGGCTACATTCGTGCAGCGATGATCTGCATCTTCTTCTGTAACGCCTTGATCTATCATTATAGGGATGTCCCTCTTTCATTGGGGAAAACCGTTGCACAAGGGCTAGGGTGCGTGCCATTTCCTTTATCTCATCATACTGAAGTTGCTTATCCTGAATGAAACTTTGATCTTCTTCACCTATGGGTCCTCTTGCAACGAAGCCCACAATTCGAGAGCTTCGTCAAACAACTGGCTACACTCCTTTACTGCAGCATCGAGCTTCGCCCTGTCGGTTCTGATGGTGATCTAGGTGGATCTTCAGAAAGTACCAGTGGCATCGTAAAGGATCAAAACTCAAAGTGGTAGAATTTGGATAAACTTAGCATCAGATCGAAGTGCTTTTCATCCTAATTCCAATGGTGTGAATGACACTCAAATCCGAGTTCATATGAAGAAGTTAGAGCAAGTCAAAGTTTATGTTTGACTTGTCCAAGTGGCAGGAGGAGATGATGTGGAAAAAGTCTTAGCGAATGGGGAAGCACCAAGTGGCAGGCTACCATTGGTCCCGCATATCACATATCGCAGTAAGAGGAACAAGCGACTTAAGGAAAATCAACCCTAGGCAAGAAAAGTTGTAATGTGATAATCACATATCGCAATCGAAAAAGGAAAGTGTTAAAGAATCGGCCCCAGGCATAACCAAGGTTGCGATGTAATCAAATGGTAATCACAAATCGCAGCAGGAGTAGTCATATGGAGTACCACATGGGCTTCGCCAATTGCGATTTGTGATGGGCTTTAGACCCGATATTTTATAGATGTGTTTCATAACCCTGAAGGGTCTGCTATTATCGCAAAGGTTTGGGTCGATACGCCAATGGAAAACACCGATTGTGATTTTTGATGGGAGCTTCTAGACCTGATACTCTATGCATTATGTTTAATACTCCTGGAGGGTCTGTCGTATCACAGAGTGCCTGTTGTTTGGGCTTGGGTCTAACTGCCGATTGCGGGGAACACCGATAGTCATGCCGCAGACTTAAATGCACAGTTTAAAGGAGTTTCTCCATATTTGTAAGGTTGTTGCCATGTCTTATTTAGGCCCAAGAACCTCTTTTGGGAATCAAGCCCGCCTACTTAACTTGGTCTATGGTTGGAAACTACTCAGGTATTGAGGGATTTTCTGCCATACTTATATAAAAGACCATTTGTGTCAGAAGAAGGAGAGAGAGGAATGGAAGTATAGTTCAGAAGCATTGTGTGCAATAGACCCTGACCTAGCAATAGGCCAGAACCTCGCCTTGAGCAGTAGGGAGGTTTCGCGAAGGTGCAGAAGGCCCGATTATCCGAATTGGGTGTTCGGATAGGCATTTTTGTATGATTTTTCGCTAGGATTTCAGTGGTACTACCTGTTTTTGAAGCTGGGCTCTCCATTCTTTATCCATCTTCTAGCTTGGAGGTATAAGGATTCTAAAGAATGTTGCTTGTACTTTTATCTCTTTTTATGCCACTTAAATGAATGAAGGCCTCCCCACTATTGAGCAGGGCCCAAAGACATAGTCCAAATTGGATGAACTCATTAATAAAATCATTGTGTCATGGTTTTCATGTTTATTGTGTTATTTCCACATTGTTTTTGTGCTTTTAAGTTCCATGGTTAATAAGCTCTGTTGCATGTAATTCTGATGCATTTATAAGTAAAAGATCTTGGATCAAGTTTGGTATCAGAGTAGGTCTTTGGTGATGTGAATTTCATGAGTATATGCTAACTCAGAACAAGATGTGAAAAGGAGAAGGAATGCTTAAGTCCTTTGATCCTGAAGCAGGACATGCACAACGAAGAAGAAACATGGCCAATGAAGAAGTTCATTGGGAAGAGGAACAAAATTTCTGTAAGGTATTTTACAATATGGCATAGAAAGTGGACAAGTTATTTGCAGAGTATGAGAAGGCACTTGGGCATGAGAAGGAAGGCGCCGATGATAATAAATCAGTAAATCATGAAGGTGGTGGAGAAGAGTCTCATCCCTCTCCTTCTTCAATTGATATTTCTCATCACTCTAATCACGATTCCAAACATACGTCTAAGAAATTGTTCTTCAAGCTAGATGTAAAGTTTGACCTGTCCATGTATAATGGAGAGTGTAGTGCAAAAAAACTTAATAATTGGATAAGACAAATAGAGGTTTATTGTCGGATCTAGCAGATCGAAGAAGACGAGGCGAAGGTCCCATTAGCATCTCTTTAGCTGAGCAGAACTACTCTCATTTGGTGGGAAAGTTAGTTGCAGAAGGGAAGCACAAAGTCAGGTAATCTTCTCTCCTTTTAGTCTAGTCTTATTTTTACATTGAAAGGGCAATTTTACCTTTGGGTTATAAAAAAAAGGCACTTATGGAATGGCAATATCTAACGCAATGTAAAGGCCAAAATGTGAAAATATTCACTGAATAATTTCAGAAACAAGCATTGAATCTGGGCATCTCATTAGATTCGCCCGAGACTGTAACTAAGTATTTTGGTGCGCTACATAGTTACATAAGAAACTCATTTTTACTATTCGAGCGTACTACAATTGAAGTGACCAGCGTAAAGGCTATTCATCTTGAAAGCCGAGGCAAGAATGACAGAGATGATCAAGTCAAGAAAACACCGTTCAAACCTCAGCATGGCAAATCCTAGAAGAAATGCAAGGGGAAGGATAAGAAGACTTTTTCAACCAAGAAAGGGGATGGAGCAACACCATCTTTCACACATTGCAAGAAATATTTTCATGACGAGGACCACCGTTGGAAGCTACATCCAAAGCTGAGACCAAAGAGATTCAATGGAAAGGGAAAGCAGAAGACAGTGGAAACAATGCAGTAGGACCTTGGATCAGATTCTGACAATGAGACATTGATCACATCTATGGGTGCAAAAGGTAATCTTTCTGTTAATGATAGTTATGATTCGATTGCAAGTACTAGTTCTTTGAATGAGCCTATAATTCATGAATGAAAGAGAATTGAATTATTCCACATTAGGGTTATTATAAAACACACAAAGGTGGAAACTCTGTTTGATTCAGGTTCCCAAGCAAACATAATCTCAGATTCCTTAGTTAAAAAGTGAGGCCTCAAAACTAAGACTCACCCAAGTCCATACCTGCTTTCTTGGGTAAGCGATAAAGAAAAATTACAGGTAACCAAGCAGTGTAGGGCCATATTTGTTATTGCTTCCAAATTAGTTGATGAGGTAGAGTTAGATGTTGTTCCTTTGGACATTTCTGGAATCATCTTGGGAAGTCTGTATTTATATGACAGAAAAGCAGTTTTCTTTCGGCGTGAGAATAAATACCACCTCATGAAGGATGGGGTAGAATATAGAGTCAGAGCTCATCATACAAAAGTTAGTGCTAGCCTTGTAAGCGTAGGACAGATTAAGCGACTGGTTAATTCCAGCAAAGGGTGCATGCTCATGATAGTGAGAGCAAAGGAGGCCAAGATGGCTGACGCTTTCAAAGATTGTAATCCTAATCATAAGAAGGAGTTGTTAGAAATTATTTATGACTATGTTGGATTGTTTTAGGAATCGAGAGGATTTCCCCCAAAATGGGAAATCCAACATGAGATCCATTTACAACAGGATGCTCCTTTACCGAATGTTGGAATGTACATGGTGGCTTCTATCGAAATGGAGGAGATGAAGAAACAGGTGCAGGAATTGCTCAATCAAGGGGTCATCAGATCGAGTTCTTCTCCGTATAGCTCACTGATCATGTTAGTGCCAAAGAAAGATGACACATGGAGAATGTGCGTAGACTACATGGAGCTAAACAAGATTATAGTGAAGAATCGATACCCTCTCCCTCACGTTGATGAATTATTATATCAGTGGAAAAATGTTGTTTATTTTACAAAATTGGATAGTGGATATCACCAGGTTAGAATTGCAGAGCAAGACGTTTGGAAGATTGCAGTCAAGACCAAACAAGGTTTGTTCAAATGCATAGTGATGCCATTCATACTGTGCAATGCTCTGGAAACGTTTATGAGGGTTATGAATGATCTGTTTATGCCTTTTCTTGATCTCACCCTTCTATTTATGCATTTGTAGTTTTTCAAAATGTTTCTTTATCATTAGAACGATATGTTGAACAATATGCTAACGGTGTTGATTTTAAAGACATTTATGCAAAAATAACTCATGGATTGCAGGTGGAGAATTATTATTTTCAGGGGAAACTATTGTACCACCTTGGCAAACTGTGCATACCCATTGATGAAAGGGTACATGTAATCCGAGAGGCTCATACCTCTCTGGTGTCTGGTCATTTTGGGATTGAAAAAAAGTTATGTCATTTATAGAGGTTTTGTTTTTGGCCTCATATGAAAAACATTGTGACTCGCTTTGTAAAGGGTTGTGTGTTGTGTTCTGTTTCAAAGCTCTCTAATAGAAAACTTGGGCTCTACACACCACTCCCTATTTTGAGTTGACCATGGGAAAGTGTGTCCATGGACTTTGTAGGTGGTTTTCCTATGTCTAGGAAAGGTCGCGACTATTTGTATGTCATTGTGAATCCTTTTAGTAAAATGTGTATTTTAATGCCTTGTAAAAAGTAGGTCACTGCTGAGCAGATTGCTTATCGTTTCTTTTAGCATGTTTGGGTCCATTTTTGGCTGTCCACATCTATTGTGTTAGATTGAGACTCTCGCTTTCTTGGATATTTTTGGACCAAATTGTGGAGAATGATGGACACCAAGCTGAAAAGAAGTACGACATTTCATCCACAGACAGATGGGTAGACAAAGGGTGTCAACCGCACCGTGGTACACTTGTTACGAGGCTATTGTGGAAAACATCTCAATTTGTGGGATGAACATCTTCCTTATGTGCAACATGCATACAATAGAGGAACACATTCATCTACACAAAAATCACTATTTGAGACATGTTTTGGCTATCTACCGAGGGATCCCTTAAACATGATCTTTGGGAAAGATGAGGATGGCAATGGACGAGATGATAGGGACAAAGCAAAAAAGTTTATTCAGCAGATACAAGTGATTCATCAGTGAGTACAGGAGCAGTTGGAGAAAATTTTGGCTCAGTATAAAGCTTGACATGATAAGCACCGAGTTGACTATCAGTTTCAAGTTGGGGACAAGGTATGGCTCCACATCAGCAAGGATAGTATGAAGGGAAGAACTTGAGACCCATTCGATATGGTCCCTTCACCATATTGGCAAAGATTGGAGACAATGATTTTCCTCTTGACTTGCCCGCTTATGTGCAAATGTACTTAGTGGTAAATGTTGAAAACCTGAAGCTTTATGAACCTCCATTGATTATGGATACCGAAGAGGTTGCAGAGATTCCTACAGTGGATGATTTTTCACCAGAGTATCTAGACAAGTTGCTCGGAGATATCATTCTCGATAGGAAAACCAAAACTTCATGACGAGGAGATGTGGAGTACATTTGTGTTGGATTTAAAGGAATGCATCCAAGTAAAGATCAATGGATGGAGAAAGAGAAAGTGGGGGATAAATTTCCTCACTTGCCAATTGACTGAAAAGGATTTTGGCGGTCCAAAAGCTCTTAGTGGGGAAGATTGATCTAGGTGGATCTTCAGAAAATACTAGTGGCATGGTAAAAGGCTTAAAACTCAAAGTGGAAAAATCTAGATAAACTTAGCAGCAGATTGAAGTGCTTGTCATCCTGATTCCAACGGTGTGAACAACACTCAAATCCAAGTTCATATGAAGAAGTTAGAGCAAGTAAAATTTTATGTTAGACTTGTCTAAGTGTGTTATAAATCTAACCCAGAAATATATTATAATAGAAATAAACCCAAGAAATAACAAGATTTGAATTTAGATAGAAATGATTCACTTTATTAATAAAACCCTTAAGGTAGGGCAACACCATACATTCACTCCTTAAGGAAGGAGAACACTCCACAAGCCATATGCCTGTTCATACAATAATCCTTGATACCTCTCAATGGGGAGTCTCTAGCCTCTATATAGGCCTCATACATACTATAACATGGGCCATTACCATGGTTCCCTCAATATCATTTATCTAATACCATGGGCTTATTACATTATTGCTAAATAATTGTGGTCCCTTACATGATATGGGATAACCACCTTATTTATTACTATGGCCCATCCCATTATTACATTATTCTCTTGGGTACCTCCATTTGTACTCCATATTATCCCCCCTAGGTGTACTACATTACACCCCCCTTAAACATGTTTCATCCCTGAAACATAAGAAGAACACAAATAATAAGATCTACTCAAAAGAGTAGTCCACAGGTACCATGCACATGCATCTAGCCATCCTAGAGAAAGGTGAACCCTCGATCTAGCTGGCGCCTCACTCACTTGAGATGGAATTTGACCCTGGTTGCTCTTTTGTGTTGATGTGTAGTAAGTGGATTGTTGCCCCTCCCTATCTATCATGCGGGGGTTTTTGTCCTTGTGGCTAATTTGTTGCCATCTTTTTGGTTGTTTTCTTGCGGGGTGATGTGGGTGGTGATATGTTGAAGTTTTAACCAAAGATGTCTTTTTCTTTAATTCACCACCTAATGGAGTCTGATTGGTAGCTAGTACATGTTGTGGTGCCTGCTGTTGTTTCTTATCTTCCAATTACTTTAACCACTGAGTCCTCATCTAATGTATCCGTACCTGTAACAGTTTCTGCTTCAGCCTCCTTCGAATCTACGTGTTTTTCTTGTACCTGGTTTGATGTTTGTGTTTGGTTGTCAACCATCAAGGGCTCATCATCTGATGTGTCAGTCCCTGGAACATCTTCTGCTTCAGCCTCCTTGGACTCTACTTGTTTATTGATGGAAATATCATGTAATGTAATTTTCTTCTTTTTATACCAGAGCTTCAGGAATTTCTTCTGCACATTAATATTGATAGTACCCATCGATTCCATACAAGGGTATCCCAAAACAACATCCACATAAGCCATATCTGAAGCATAAAAATCAAAATGCAATACATACTTGTCCATAGAAATCTTCAAATCTTTATAAACTTGCACCTCCTCATTATTAACTTGTGTGTGCTCCATTTGTTTTGGTGGAACTTGCAATTTTTTTGCCAAATTGACATTTATAAGATTTTGCTTGCAACTAGGATTTATAAACACAATGATCTTCTCCTTCTGACTATATCCATGAACCTGTAATAAGCAGATACCAGTAGAAAACAACCCCACATGTTTCTCATTATCTTGTTTTCTAGCATGAGACCATCTGTCTAAAAGGAATTTTTCAAATTCTCATCAGGCAGGTTGGAACACTTCTTTTTGTTAAGTAATTCCCACCATGTGGCCGCCTCATCTGTAAAATTAGCCACTAGCCAAAATCTCCAATGTTTTTCCCATAATGACATTTTTTCTTTTATGTATTCTTCAATAGTAGGACCATTATCTTTTCCTATAAAATATAGAATTGCCATGAAGAGGGTTTGGGAAAAAAATTCACTTACTTGGAGAAAATTTGGAATTCTCACAATTTAGTCAATATTGCTCAGAATCCCTATTATGACCTGTTTTCGGAAATGGAACAACCATTTTGCATCTTCTCATATGATAGAAATCCCGATCTAGGCATTGGAATTTCTGATTCGCACTGCAACTGTCCTGCCGTCACAAAAAAAATTCTAAAAAAAAAAAAGAGTTGTTTTTAAATCAGCGATATCTCCCTCATCCGGACTCCGATTCGACTGATTGTTTTTTTGAAATTGGGTAATTTTTTGCAAAGAACCTGGATCAGCAATTAGATTATGCAAATGTTGCCCCAAAACATACATATTTGATCTACAAACTTGTCGCCACGAAAAATGTCTGCGACACAACTGATTTTTAAATCAACGATACCTCCCTCATCCGGACTCCGATTCGGTCGAATTTTTTTTTCAAATTGGGTATTTTTCACAAAAAAAATAGATTTTCAATTATATTATGTAGATTTTTCACCAGAATTTACATATTTGATCTGCAAACTTGCCACCCCAAAAAATGTCTATAACACAGCTGATTTTTAAATCAACGATATCTCCCTTATCCGGACTCCGATTCGACTGATTTTTTTTTCCAAATTGGGTATTTTTTTGCAAAGATCCCAGATTTGCAATGAGAGTCTACAATTTTTTCACCAGAACATACAGATCTGGTCTACAACTCATCACCCCAAAAAGTTCCTGAAAAAAAAATAAAAAAAAAGTTCTCTACTCTGCCTAAGAAAGTGCTCTGATACCACTTGTTATAAATCTGACCTAGAAATATATGATAATAAAAATAAACCCAAGAAATAACAAGATCTGAATATAGATAGAAATGCTTCACTTTATTAATCAAACCCTTAAGGTAGGGGAACACCATACATTCACTCCATAAGGAAGGAGAACACTCCACAAGCCATATGCTTGTTCATACAATAATCCTTGACACCTTTCAATGGGGAGCCTCTAGCCTCTATATAGGCCTCATGCATACAATGCCATGGGTCATTACCATGGTTCCCTCAATACCATCTATCTAATACCATGGGCTTATTACATTATTGCTAACTACTTGTGGTCCCTTACATGATATGGGTTAATCACCTTATTTATTACTATGGCTCATCCCATTATTACATTATTCCCTTGGGTACCTCCCTTTGTACCCCATATTATCCCCCCTAGGTAGAGAGGTGTCAAGGATTATTATATGAACAGGCATATGTCTTGTGGAGTGTTCTCCTTCCTTAAGGAGTGAATGTATAGTGTTGCCCTACCTTAAGGGTTTGATTAATAAAGTGAAGCATTTCTATCTATATTCAGATCTTGTTATTTCTTGGGTTTATTTATATTATCATATATTTCTAGGTTAGATTTATAATAAGTTGTATCAGAGCTATAACAAGTGGTATCAGATCTTAGTAGGAGGACCCAAAAAATTAGATTTAGAATCAAAGCGGTCACCAATGGATTTTGCGAACATCTGCCAAGTAATTGTCCTTGGATAGCATTTTTGATAACAATGCCACCATTTCCATCTTTCTTGGTCCAAGTAAATGGCTGCCACATATAGTTTAGTTTCATCCTCTACGATGTGATTCAAAGTGAAATATTGTTCCATTTGTGCCAGCCATATTGTCGATTCAGAGCCATCAAATTTGTGCACCTTCATCAAATTTTTATAGCTCTGATACCACTCGTTATATAACTGACCTGAAAATATATGAGAATACAAATATACCCAAGAAAAAACAAGATTTAAAGATAGAAATACTTCTTTATTGATCAAACCCTTAAGGTAGGGCAACACCATACATTCACTCCTTAAGGAAGGAGAACACTCCACAAGCCATATGCCTGTTCATACAATAATCCTTGACACCTCTCAATGGGTAGTCTCTAGCCTCTATATAGGCCTCATACATACAATACCATGGGGCATTACCATGGTTCCCTCAATACCATCTATCTAATATCATGGGCTTATTACATTATTGCTAACTACTTGTGGTCCCTTACATGATACGGGTTAACCACCTTACTTATTACTATGGCCCATTCCATTATTACATTATCCCCTTGGGTACCTCCCTTTGTACCCCATATTATCCCCCCTAAGTATACTACAAAGTGGCTGGAGGAGATGACATGGAAAAAGTCTCAGTGAATTGGGAAGCGCCAAGTGGCAGGATGCCATTGGTCCTGCATAACTCATATTGCAACAAGAGGAAGAAGCGGCTTAAGAAAAATCGACCCTAGGCAAGAAAAGTTGCGACACGATAATTGCGTATCGAAATCGCAAAAGGAAAGTGTTAAAGAATCAGCCCCTGACAGAACTGAGGTTGCGATGCAATCAAATCACAATCGCAAATCGCAGTGGGAGCAGTCATATGGAGTACCACCTAGGCTCCATCAATTGCGATATGTAATGGCCTTCGAACTTGATATTTTATACAATGTGTTTCATAACCCCAATGCGTCCGTTGTTATTGCAAAGGTTTGGGTTGATACACTAATGGAAAGCGCCGATTGCAATTTGCGATGGGGGCTTCTGGACTCGATACTATATGCATTATGTTTAATACTCCTGGTGGGTCCGTCAATTGTGGGGAATGCCGATATTCATGCCGCCGAGTTAAACGCATAATTTAAAGTAGTTTCACCATATTTGTAAGGTTGTTGCCATGTCTTATTTAGGCCCGAGAACCTTTGTTGGGAATCAAGCCCACCTACTTAACTTGGTTTATGGTTGGAAACTGCCCCGGTATTGAGGGATTTTCCGCCATGCTTATATAAAAGACCATTTGTGTCGGAAGAAGGAGAGAGAGGACTCGTAGTATAGTTCAGAAGCATTGTATGTAGTAGACCCTAACCTGGCAGTAGGCCAGAACCTCGCCTTGAGTATCAGCGAGATTTTGAGAAGGTGTAGAAGGCCCAATTATCCGAATTGGGTGTTCGGATAGACGTTTTTGCACAATTTTTCGATAGGATTTTAGTGGTACTGTCTGTTTCTGAAGTAAGGATTGTAAAGAATGTTTCTCGTACTTTTATCCCTTTTTATGCCACTTAATGAATGAAGGCCTCCCCACTATTAAGCAAGGCCCAGAGACATAGTCCAAATGAAGAACTTCATAATCAAATCATTGTGTCATGGTTTTCATGTTTATTGTGTTCTTTCAGCATTTTTTTCTGTGCTTTTAAGTTCCATGGTTAATATGATTTGTTGCATGTATTCTGATGCATCTATAAGTAAAAGATCTCGGATTAGATGGCAGCCTCGTGCTGCTCTCTAATTTCTGGTGGTGTGGTGGGTTGTTGAATTCTAGAAGTACCATGATTTACAGTTTTCGTCGCACCTCTAGGAATATTAGGGCTACTTTTCTCTTCTTCACTTTTAGATTCCCCCAATAAGGGATTGCATTCACTTTCAACAAATTTGTCTTGATCTACTTTGAATCACTTTCCACTTAGCATAGATCCAGTTGGACCCCTCTTAAACATTAAGGTAAAGGCATAAACTTCTTTTCACACAAAAGAATTTTAATCCAGGTTTGTAGCAATTTCAAGTACTTACCTCTTGGACCTTTGAAGAATCGTTGTTCATCTTTGCTATAAGACACAGATGTATCTATTATAAATTCAGTGATGAAACTGCCCAAGATACTATCAATCCAATAATCAACAACCCTCACAACCTTATACTCAGATCTTTCAAAGTGTCTGACGAGTTATGAAGTCCACAGAAGGATTGTCGTGGTTATGAGTAGTTTCGCTATTAGCTAATTTGGACAACCATTCATACAACTCGCAGGGGAACGATGGAAAGAAAACTTCGTGCACTTCTATAAAGACACCTTTGTAACCACTTTTCTTTTGACAAGCGCAGATTCCTATTCTCATGACTTGCAAACTCCTGCAACTTCTGATCTATCCACTTCTCAATTTCCTTTTTAATCGGAATCCACTTATGCCACATCACACATCCATCAAATAGATTTCGATCCTGGTAACGAAACCATTTGTTGGCTTGAGGGGGCTTTCACCTAGGTTCAGAGTTACTTGCACTAGCAACAAAACCCTACACTATCGTCCCTTTTGGTAACAACCCACATAACACAGGTTGTAGTCTCACCTAAGGCAGTATTGCGGGATACTAGAACCAGGCTTTCACATCCAGAAGGCTTTGTAATGTGGTTTAAGGCACTTTCTGCAGCTTTAGCTCATATATGACCTTCACGAACCCTTATTTATGAGACTTACATGATTTCTAGTTAAAGAAAGTTATAAACTTCGTGTAACTATCTAATCATGCATAAAAAACATTCAACAATTGATCCACATCTTCGTGGAGTAATTAAGATAAGATATAGACAAATATCATTCAGTTGCGCATAAATACAGAAAATGCACAATGCATAAAAATAGACATTGATTTGCTTCAAACATATTTCCATTACTTCATATATTATTTTACAACCCTTCCAGACCATGTGTACATAGTTGTAGGGGCCCACACACTCAGTTGTGGACTTACCAAGGTCTCCGCGCACTCAGCGACAAGAGCCTTCCCCTTCACCCTAAACACAAAAAAGATCTACAATTACAGACCCAAAATCATATAAAGTGATTTATTCTGCCTTAGAATTGCTAAGAAATCTCTTTATATATCCTTCGTTATTACAATACCATGGTCTGAAAACCATGGGTGGATCTCAAAACAATATGAAGACATAAGGGGTTTTGACCTTCCTAAAACCCCTTGACTCATATTTGACCTGCGCTACTCGTGCTTTGCTCCTTAAAATACAGAGACTTACAATATTTAACAAAATTTGACCCAGGGGACCCCATCCCAATAGGCCGCTATGAGGAGATTTACATTACGGTTTATATTAGTGACTTGTTCTTCGAGCCGTGAAAACCTCACCTTTGCAGGATCATGAGGTTCATTTACAGATTCGTCGACCATGATTAGGGTTTTACGATTTTCGGCCTTGCCAATCTCGATCCCCACAATATCCAAAAAATACCCAAAGAAACCTACTCTGATACCAAATTATCTATAAAATGCTATGGATATTCCACTTGATAGTTCTTCACAACAGATATGATAATATTATATTAAAAATATGAGATTGTACACTATTACAGTTTTATTTAATTTCTAGATCTGTAAAATTAATTGTAATTAGTGCATGCATGTAAAAGTAAATCAAGAAAAAAAGTAGAGAATGAAAAAATAAGCTCACACACACATAATACACAAGGTATGCTCTCTGGGAAACCCTTTTGGGAGAAACCCCAACTGGAAGGTGAGGTTGCTTCACTCTCTTTCTCTGTCTGGAAATATGGCTGCAGATACAAAGAAGTAATGTTTGTGGCCTGTGGGTTGCTATAGTGCACAGATCCTTTGCGTGTGCTCTACCTCCTATCTATGTTGGCTATATTTACTCAACTATGGAACACAATTCTCTAGAAAGAATGGAATCCCTCTTCCTCCTAGTGGCCCGGTTATAACATAGCACGCTAACCTACTAGTGGTTAAGATTGACTACATCAACGTTTAACTAGAGTTACAAAATATACTCTTCTAGAGTCCTTGACATCACAAACACATGGCTAGCCCCTTTTCCATGAATAATGGGGGCTGACAGGGCATCCTCCTGAACTATAGGTGTGAAAAAAGGAAGGTCAACTTCTGAGTGGCATAACTTTTGCATACGGACTCTGATTGAAGCGATTCTTGCACGATTGGAAAGCTCTGTGTGTGTAGAATAGCATGAAAAGTTGTGGCACTTAAGAGACAAATTTTTACCCCCAAAATATGTTGTTTGATGCCCCAAAACGATCCTAGAAGGTTTCAGACCCTGTTTCACCAAACTGGGTCCCGTCAGTGAAAACGATCCCGTGAGTTGCTTCCTTTAATTTTTCCACTCCAAATGCATAAAGATGGATGACAAACAATATAATGATCCAATTCGAATTAGTGCTTTCAATGAGAGAATTTTTCTTTTTCCCTCTTTGTTTTTAGATCTCCTCTTCTTCTTTATGTTTTTTTGGTTTTATATTATTCCTAATGAGTTCTTTATGGATTTTTGGATTCTTTTTTATCTCCATTGGTGTTACTTGCTTCAGATCTGAGCTGATCTTCGATCTATTTTTTATTTTTGTTTTTTATACCATAGAATAATAGATTGAGCATTTAAAATAAAATTTTAGAATTTTCTATACAAAATTTGATTGAATTTTCCACAGATATGGATTCCTCTTGGAATTTTGTCCAAAACAAAATTCACTGAAAATGGACTTTGTATCAGGATTTTATGGCCTACTGAAGTTAGCTAGTCAAATTGCTTTCCCCATATGCTCCCATAGGGAGTCATACATGCATCTGGTAGATCTCGGTCATTCCCGTGTAATTAGAAAGCGAGCATCCAGATGTTCTTTTCCAAGCATGCGTCTGGGCTTTTAGCCCTAAGAAAATAAATTTTTCTTCTTGAATTTTTTACTCGGTCTTTGCCTTCTACTTACTAGTTGGATCTGGTCCAGATTAGCTTTTGTCTGCTTGATTTCCTTATATTGTCCATTCTTCATTGAGAGGAGTTTTTGTCTTCAATTGGGCATTGATCTTCTTGTCTTTCACTGATTTATTGGAGATTTTTTTGATATATGGTTTGTTGTTGTTGACCAGCTGTTGTGTGTGTCTAATTTGATCCATTTTGATAAGTTTATCCAAAGTCCTCTATAACCCTTTATCTTTCAAGGTTCTCTTGAAGTTTTGTTGGATTCTTTGGGTTGAGGCTTTATTTTTGCCTCTAGATCTCATTTTCAAATCTGATTGGATATTTTTAGCGACTATATAAAGATGATCTACATTTTACTTTCAGACTTTTGTGGGTTTTTCTCACTTTTGTGGCTTCTTGTTGGGTGATCTCTTTCCTCTTTTGGTAATTTTTATCACAATTGGTGGTGTTGTGATTGGTTGTGTAGTTTTCATATGTAAAATTTATTTTGAGTGTGTTTTCATTGCTTTGTATCACCCTCATTTGATCTTGTTTAGGCCTTCCTGCCTCTAGGGTCTAGTTTTGACCTTTGTAGAACATTGGTCTTAGTTGAGTCATTGTGCTAGAGCCCTAGCTTGTTGACATTGCCTTCCTTATTTCACTTTTGGATTTCGATTTGATTGCTTTGAGTGTGTTTTTTTTATTGGGCTATGTTTTCCTAGCTGTGATGCTTTTGGAGTGCTTAGCATTCTTGCTTGGGAAATTTTCTTTGATATTTTACCAGTTACTTTGATTTTCCTTTTGGTTTTTTTTGGGTCATTAATTCACAAATTTGGGATACTTTGAATTTAAGAAGATTTAGTGAGAGGTGAATCATAATAGGAATTGGTGTGTTATGAAAATTGTTATCCTACTGTAGTTAGCATTCATTGAAGAAAAAATGAAAATTACATATAGTTGCATTAGGGTGACTAAAAAAGAGTCATTCACACCATCTCAGTTTCACACTACATCCCATTTGTGTAAATAAAAACCACTTAGAATCAACACGATAATAAAACTAACTAAATTTGTCTTTTATTTTTACTAGTAGTACACCAAGACTAGCTTAGGATAGGATCTTGGAGATAGGAAGTGTAAGTTAATTGCTCCAAGACTACAAAATCAACTTAGTAGCTTGCGGTAAGGAGTTAAATCCATTTTCAGTAGTGCGGTCTAGGAAGCCCTCCTCACAAAAGGGCCAAGCACGAGGTCACACTTGGTTTAGGTGGGGTGACATGACCCATTTTGCTTAGTTTTGTGTGGTGCGCTATAATGGAATTTTCATGCGTAAAAACAATGTGATTATCATTTTCTATAGCACTTGGGGACCACTTAGGAGGTAAATCTCAAGGGGGTTTCGGCCTTGGCTCCTTTTTCGGGTTCAAGTGTCCTGCCCTTGCGTGTGGATTTGTCCTGTGATTGCCCCCCTAGGTCATGTTATTGTCAATGGTGACCATAGTGGCCTATCTTCTGAGGGCTCATACACATGTATAGGATCCAGGTCATCTTCTCTATAGCTAGTAAAAATATCAGTCATACTCTCTCAGTCCTCTCAGGGGGTTTTTCACAACTAAAAGGGTTGGGAAGCAGATCACTAGCATAACTGTTCCACCGCCAACTTCTTTGTATTCTAGTTTGCATGTGCTATCTTCTAGTAAATTTATAGTGTGTGCTGTTTGGTCCAAGTCAATAGTTTTGGCCTTAGGGTGTTTTCACTAACATAATCATGTTTAATTTAGAATTTATCACCCTGGTTGAGTTTTTCCGTCAATAGTCACATCGTCTTCACGATTTGCCTCCTAAATGAGGTGAACTTATTACTCCTTCACGGAGAGTGCCTATTGGTGCTCAAGATTTAGACCAACACATAGTCTTGTAGTCTATACCTGGTCCTTATGGTACTAATCTGATTTTCATTGAGACTTTGGCAGACGATTCTACCACTCCTGCCAACCCACCTTTGACTGATCCATTAGGACCTGAGGTGTTGCAACTGAACCTTGATGGTTCTACACCAACGTACACTTCTGTACCTTTTTCATTTATCTATCCTATTGTGGAGTCTGAGACCTCCTTACCTTCTGCATCAATAGTGTCAACTGCCATGTCATCATTACCACCTCTTAGCGTGGATTTACCTACTCCTCCATCCACACCTCTCACTTATTCTTAGGGCATTCCACCAATCTCATCTATAGCTCTTGCAAATTTCTCAAATGTTTCCATGCCCACACCATCTCCTATGCCGACCATGGTGCCTCAACCTAGTCAACCAGTAGGATTAGGAGTCTTTTCACCTAACTTTGCTCAACCAACAGTTCTTGTTCCTCACTTAGGCATGGTTACTTATGGAAATATGTGCGGGGGATCCTAAGTTGTTCCTGGTCAACCCAAGGGAAACGTTTCTTCTAGTATGTCACAAGCTTGGTACAGTTCGCTCTTTAGAGGGGCACCACCTACTAGTACTTTTCTTGGAGGGGCTAGTTTACCTAGCGGAAACCTCGTTGCCAGTACCGTCGCTCACACATGTTATCCTCCTTATGTCATTCCTACTACGCAAAGTGGTCCTTCTTTTAATATTGGGTACAAACCCATAAACAACCATGATCTTGGAGGTCCGTTTCTCTTTGGAGGTACATATCCCAGGCGGCAACATCCATTTACCAGTCATTTTGGCCTGTTGCAGTCGTATGTTCGGGTGAAACCATTGTTTAACCAACAAATGCATCATTCTACTCCTTATATGTGGGGACCACAAGGTTGGTTAGGGGATTTTCCTGCTTATGATCCATTTGGTCAACTCCATAATCCGTTCCTATCCTCTCTTGATTTATTGGATTTGGTGAAATTGACTAATGACCCCATCCGTCATGATCCTTGGTGGCAACCCATGCCCACCAAATTACCATCAGATATTTCCAAGTTTGAAGGGAAGCCTGGGGAGAATCCATGCACTCACATTACCACCTATCACTTATGGTGCTTATCTAATTATTTGGTGGATGATTCTATTAAACTTCACTTATTCCAATGTATGTTAACTAGGGATGCCACAAAGTGGTACATCGAGTTAGATACTGCATCCTACGATGACTTTGCCTCCCTAGCTCAAACCTTCTTGACACACTTCTATTTTCCTACTCTGTATGATATCGACTCTGACCTCTTATCCAACTTCAAATAAGATGATGCCACATTAATTTCTGACCACATTCATGAGTGGTGTCGTCGCAAGAGGTTAGTGAGAACTAAGTTACCTGATCAAATATTACATAAATGGTTCATTTGTTCTCTCTGTCCCCAGATTTCCAAAGACGTGTCCATGTTTCGAGCTGTTACCAAGGAAAAATCCATTTTAGCTTCCCAATAGTTGGATCGTATCTATTCATAATCGGGTACACTCTACGAAGTGTTTCCTAATGTCCCTAGGACTTATATTGACCCTCCCAAACCTGTTCCTGGCCCACATGTTGATGGCGTGATCAAGTTTGTTTCTGATTCCATGAGCCAACTTATTTCCCATATTGGGAAATTTATTTCAACATATCAAGCCCCAACAAATGCGCCTGGCTCTGCTAAAGCACCCTCTCCTGAGAAATCCATCAATGTTCTAATGGTGAATTTCACTCAATCAAAGAAAAACCAACAATCTGGTGGTAAAAACAATAATAAGAGAAATAAACAAAAGAACCAAAATGCTCAGGAATCCCAAACTAACCCTCAAAATCAGGGGGGGCACCAATGAACATTGTCATAAAGTCAAGTTCCCTTGTAAAATTTGTCAAGGTGACACCTCACTCATGAGTGACCTCGAATGGATGAAGTCCATAGGCTTATTTCATCACCATCTACTCAAAAACCCGTTGTTTTGACTCATCCATTCCCTGCACAACCTCAACAACATATGGTTTCTCAACCTCCTCTACCTCTGTAAGGGGGAAACAAGGGGTCATTTTCTAATTCCACCAAGGGTTCATCAGTATTTATGTGCAAGGAAGACATTAATGTGACTACACAAGCCAAATCTTATGATGTTCATGATTCAAGTTCTTTTAAGGACTCACAAGCTCCACCTATTTCCACTGGACCTCTCAATTTGGATAAGCCTGTGGAACTTGTCTATCGCCCCCCCACGAGTGTGCTGCCTTGAGCTGTTTTTCATGGTGTTGCTTGCTGTGATGCTGCTTCCATCATATCTTGATGTCCTTGTCTACAGACAACTTGATGTCTTAGTGGGTAGGCAAGTCCATAGACACTTGATCGAATGCATCCCCAAGTGTGCTCTGAATGGTGTCTTCGACTCTGCTCTCCTGGAAACCATTGTACCTGTACTGTTGAGAGGTAGATGAACACCTGTGATACCTGGAGACATGGAAACACTCATGGAAAGAAATCTGTCAGTCGAAAACCAAAATGAACTTGAGAACTGAATTGCAACATACCTGTGTGACTGATCATGAAGGTTGTGCAATTTTTGTCGGGAGGTCGGGAGATTGATTGTGCAAGGCATAGTCCAGGCTGTGAGGAGGCTGACTGACTTTTGGAACTGCACAATGAACAACCCATCCTGGCTATTGACTGTTGGAACTGCGCAATGCGAAATATCAGTTGGAAATGGTTGCAAGCTCAGTGACTGCAATACACAATTTTCTGGGCCAACAGTCACTGTCCCTCTGAATTGCGCAATGCAAGACTAGAGGATAGTCACTAGGAAAAAATGAACATTTCTTGAGAGGAAAACAAAGCCTTCCCTCTCAAGATTGCACAATGTTTCCTTGGTGAGGTAGAGTCCAGGCCAAGGTTGCCCAAACTCGTTGACGACCCGTTGACGGGCAACTAAAAGCGAATGTGAATGTGAACGCATGGTGATACTAAGTGTAAGCATAAGTGAATGATCGTGCATGCAAACAATGAATGAAAGATTTAGAAAATGGAACAACATGCATGTGGGTGAGGTGAGTCGCCAAATTAGCGACCATTCGTGAAAAACAGTTTCATGCATGCAACAACAATGAGATGTTAATGAAAACTGAAACAATTCTAGTACAAGTTAGTATGTATCAAAACGACAACAAATGCTCATTGAAATCAAGAAAATAACATTCATATGAAGAAAAACACAAAAAGCACCAGAAAAGCAGCACAAGAAATGGAAGGCGGGCTTACCCCAAAACAACTTAGCTAAATGTGCTATCGACCCCTAGATGCGATGTGGGATGTTAGAGATGTAAGGTTGATGTGAGGAATGAGCTCTGTAGCGTCCGGTTCATAATTTTTGATAAAATCGAAGATGTGATGCGCATGCCATAAATCTAGGTAGAGCGACACTTAGTGGGAGGTGTCTGAAATGATCCTTGCATGCAACCTCCATGGTGAGCACCAGTATTGCAGCAATAATGTTGCAACTCCTGAGCTTCCTACTTTAATTTTATCAACCCATTAGTTCGTAACAAACTTGGAAGCGACAGTGTTGTATGCACAAGTACTAGTTCTTACTGCAGGTTGTCACTTGGTCAGTTGGCGCAAGATCACTAGGAGCTCAAGCCAACTTCTATGGATTCAGAAGAAGCTCTATATGTGATGAAAGAAAGGAAATCTTACTCTACAGAGGCTACTCTACTTGCATAAAGGAAAGGAAGACTGAAATGTAAAGTAAACCTAACAAACCCTACTAAAACAACTAATCCTACTTTTGCAGAAAGAGAGATGAAAAAACCATGAAATGAATGCCATTACTTAATCTAGGAAGTAAACAACATCTACTCAAGCTATTTCTAGAAGGAAATGAGAAAAAAAAACATCTTTTTGGATTTTTATGTATGTTTATGTGAAATTGTCATGCATGTAATTTATTTGTTTGTGAATGTGGCGGTAATTTGGTGGCAATGGAGGGTGACTTTGGAATTTGTAGAGGTGTAGGATGGTGTGGATGGGTCCTAGGAGGTCTAAGATGGCCTTCTAGAGGCTTTTCCCACAATCGGACTTTAAAAAGAAGCCTACAGGAAAATCTATAGGAGGCTGCAGGGGATCTACAGGAGGTCTACAGGAGGATGCCAAGAGTAGTTTTGGAGGTTTTGAAGGTAGGAAAGTAGGTGGAAATGGTTTCTGGAGGCTAGGATGATGTGTTAAGGTGTCTAGGGTCCATCAAGAATGATTAGGAGAGAGAAAGATGGTCGGATTTGTTCAAGGAAAGAGAGGGAAGTCTATGGAAATGTGCAGAAAACTAAGGCAGATTTGAGATGAACGATGGGCGACCTGTGGGGCATAGATCAAAGAAGGATTGTGATGGCTAATTGGCTAACTTACTATGAGAAGATATTTGCTGCAAAAGAACTGAAAATCAAACAATGAGATTAAGCAAGCAAGGAAACTAGATGCACCAAAAAAACAGAATTTTGCATCAAGCTAGTCTAAACTCTAATATAGGAAAGTAAATGCTGAGAAATGCTACAATGAGAGAAAGCATGGAAGGAAAATTATTGCAAGACAGAAATGAGCATGGTCAAAGAGATCTAAAGCAAAGCATTAACCTTCTAACAAACTGCAACACTAGAATTCCTATGGAAAAGGAAAATCTGTGTTTTTTGTGGCAACAAGAGGGTCTTGGCCTCAAGAAAGGAAGCCAAGGCTCTGTTGATTGCCTTTTATATCTTGTTTCTATCACTGTTCAACCTGCTATGGAAAAATCAAATGGAAACAACCTTCTAAATCACCAAAATCAACCTATTCTTAACCAAGAAAGAAATTTATCTAACAACAACTAATCTATAAACTGAAACAAAGCATATAAATACAAACAAAAGGAGCTTGGCTGCTTGGATTGGGCCCTAACCCAAGAGCTTTAGCCCTCTGAGGTAACTCAATGCTAGCTCAAAAAGGATCTCATCTTTGTTATCAAAATAATAATAGGATTACATGAAACTGTCAACAAAAGTAAGCTCGAAGTTGAGCAGAGCAAAGCTGCAACAAAAATTCGAAAATTTGACTAACTTCCTAATGAGGCCTTAGGCCTCTCTACTTATACAACTAAAGCTCCCAAAAGCTTCCTTAAAATTAGGGAGGCTTGGCTCACAAAACTTGAGATGAACAGAAGTTATCCTCCACTTGCTCAATTGCCTCCTAGTGCATTGATGTGGTTGTTTATGCTCCGAGCTGCATGAAGGAGAATTTGAAGTGGGGAGTCATAAATGAGGGGGATACCCTCCTATAAATCCTCTCCCTTGTCTACTTCGAATTATTGCTGCCAATTGTCCATTAAATCTTTGACTTTATCTCCAAAATTTAACAAAAATCTGCATTAAACACATATTAGACTCCATGACACAACATAACCAACCCAACTCACTCCATAAGCATAAATATAATAAAAAAACATGCAATAAGCTAAGAGAATGATTAATTAAACTATGTTAGGAGGCAAAATGAGCCCATATAATTACCCATTTATGGGGCTCATCACTCCAGCTACTAAAAGTGGATCCCTGAATCAAGAGATGCCTTTGCATGCTGCCTTGGGAGAAGAAACCCATGCATGAAAATCAATTTTTCTTAGTCTCGAAGGGAACCGGTCAACTCAGCTACACATGCAATAGTCTACTCAACTGTTGGGAGGAAATTTACATTTCTGGAAGGGAGTTGGGCTGGCTGCCAAGAAGATTTGCGCAATTTCTGGGTAGAGAGGCTGACTGCTACCCGATTGCTCAAATTCTGGGCTAAGCAACCCTGTTGGGAAGAATTGCGCAATTTTCTAGATGAATATTGACTGACAAAATTGTGCAATTTTGGAGCCCAGCAGGCTACCATAAATAATTGCGCAATTTCTGGAGGGAAAGCTGGTTGCCCTCCATAATTGCACAATTTGTTGAGGGAGTTGCTCAGCCTGTAGCTAGACCAAGTCCAAAGGAACAACCTATGAGGGGAATGCAACAAGCTCTGATGGACAGGTTGTCATTCTGCAAGAAAATCACTGAAGCTTGTGTACTTGACAAAGAAAGACATGCTACTGTGAAAGGTTGGTAGGGAGGCTCCAAAACGAAGCTAAAGGAAAAATTTTGGAGGGTGTTTGTAGGCGCTACAACAAGTTGAAATTGCACTATCCTATTTTTTGGCTTCAACCAAGGAATATAGGAAGGATTATAAGTTGACTAGGGAGAAAGAAGTAGCTTTTTGGAGGGAAATCCAGGCAAGGGAGGTAATATTTCATGTAGATGAGGAAGCATAGATTGATTACATATTCAATAACCTCCACAAGACCCTTGCCTTCCAATATTTAGACTGACTGCTAGTTGCATGAGGACATGTAATGATTTCAATTGGGAGGAGATGATGGTTTCCTAAATTGGCATACTTTTAACACTAGCCTAATACCTTTTTGTCTGCCATTTTCCCATTTTCCATTCTTTATTATCACCTTTTTCATCCATACTGATACATTTTTGGTCAAGTTATGAATATCCTTCTTCGTACCATTTTAGTTCTTATTCATATTCATTTTCTAGAAAATTGTTTCATTTATTTACTGACAACGACATATATGATTCAAGGACTACATGAGTACTACTCAACAAAGGGTCTCGACAGTAGCTAAAACTCCATATAGTGATGAAACTCCCCATAGGTTCCACAACTCTCTCTACTTGGGCAAGTGTTAGTAGCTACAACTCCAGGATGCGACCACAGGAGCTGCTAATCTACACTGTTGTTGCAACTCTTCACGGTTGCTACAACTCTCAACTATTGCTATAACTCATGACTATTGTTGGAACTTTGAGATGCCACTATAAAGAGATACAAACTCAATCGTTGTCATCCTTAATTTGGCTCTGGTACTACAACTCCTTTTGTTGTGACTCACACTATCCCTCAGTTTCTATAATGCATGCTACCCATGATAGTGGTGCAATTACTACAACTTTTTGTTTTTCCCATTGCTCCAACTTGGGAGACAGTGTTGCAACTCCACACCTGTTGCATGAACATGAAAATCAACCACTCGAATGTCAGTTTTGGACCAATCTGACAAGTTAAAAAATAATTTATAGCATAGAAAAATGATAGGAACAAGTGGATGATGGAGAAAATGAGCCAAATCGGACACCACCTATCAAATAGCTGAATTGAGTTAGCTAATGCATGTTTTTCCATTCTATTAAGAAATCAACGTAATAGGATGGAAAGCCTTATTTTCATAGCTATCTGTTCACATGTTTGGTTTATTTTGATAGAATATATTTTGTATAAAAACCCCCTATCTCCTTGAGTTGGATGAACCTTTAAGCTTTAAGTTGATGGCTTATAAATTGTAATCATAACTACGAATTTTATTTTTGCAATTCAATTTCCTTTCCACTCTGCTTTATGTAATGTTGTGCTAAGCATTCACATTTTATTTATTTTCTAAACAGTGCCTCATCTAAGTAGGTAGCACCCCCCTCCTTAATTAGGTATTTTATGTATCCATAGCATAGTTGAAATTATAATTTCTATTATGTTTCTTTTCTTTGTGTACTATATTTTCCATATTGTTGTAAGTTTGAATTGTCAATTGTTGCAACTCTAATAAACTACTAATTGATGCAACTTTTATTGATTACATTGTTACAACTCTAGTAAATTACTAATTAATGCAATTTTTATTGATTACATTGTTGCATCAATAAATTGTAGGTGTATTTTTGCATTTCATGTGTTAATGTTATATTTATTCACCTAGTAATTGATTTCATGAACGAATTACAACATCATCTAAGTTAGGTTTTGTTGGCCCTCATTTTTCGTCTAGTTTTGCTTAAGAAAACATACTTAATTCTTATATTTTCCATCAATTTTCCATCACATCCACCTCATTTTGATGTATTTTATGCATATTTAGGTATTTAATTTTAATTTTGCAATTTCTAGAAGTTTTTATGAAAATTGAATTTCAAGTGCAATTTTTGGACAGAATCAGAAATTCCCGTAATAGCTATATGGATTGCATATTTGCAAGACACCTGGGCACAAACTAGATACATTTATGGAAAGCTTGGGAACTAGGATTAAACTAACTCCAATTGGTTCGGTTAAAACAAGCTAAATCAGGCCCGGTCAAAGTTGGTCAACCATGACGAGTCACTTAGAAAATCCCTAGAAAATAGGGCAGTTTTATGATTTCATGGGATTGTCCATATTTTTAGTGATAGGTTGGATGAATTTGACTTGGATAGGTGGATATGGATAGCTATAGTTATTAAAAATATTTTAGATCAGTTCGTTTCATGATCTTCTATTTAAGCCAAAACTTTGAAGACTTATGCATGTAGAATTTGTATAATTTATGTGGCGACATTTGAATATTTGAAGTTGATTTGAAGAACATGTTCTACTTTCATTTTACTGTTCAATGGTGTGGATGATTGACAGAAGTTGCAATAGTTTATAACCTCTTCAAGTGTGCAAGGAAAGGGTGGAGGGCCCCCACTCCAAGCTAAGTACACTTTATTGTTAAACTAGCTTGATTCTCATGAACTAGTTGCTTCAGATTTGTTTACTTGTTTTGCTTCATATTTGCTTACTTGAATTGATGTGTGATGATTTATGTTTGCTGATGAATCTTAGTTTATTTATCATTTTGATATGAAGGGACAACACAGTGTTCAAGTTGAACCCTCTTTCTATTGAATTAATGAATAAAAACTAGAGTTCATCTTTCTTGTTTTCAAGCAGTTTTATGCAATTCCAGTTTTCTAACAATAACATAATGATGAATGAATTTGTGATGAGGAATATCAAGGATCTCCTAAGTTAGGAGCCTCTTTCATTGTTTATTTATGCATCTTAAGCCGTTGTCAATTAATGGTTTTTTATTTCTATTCATCAAGTAATATTGTAGAAGAAGGAAAAATGGATCTCTTAAGTTAAGAGCCACTTCATCTCACATATATTGCAGAAGTGAATTAGAAATTATCTAATTAGATTTATATTTGTAAAATTTACTTCGTTAGTTTTTCATATTTTATCTTCTAAGATTGACTACATCTGATATCCACACATTGTGGACATGCCTCCAAGTTTTACAAACCTGGATTGATAATGAAATACTTGTGTTAATTTGTGTTAATAAATTATCCCAATATTTTGGTGTCGTAACCAGGGAAGCATTCATCAACATAGTCAAACAGAAGATAAAAACAAAATCTAAAAAAAAAACGACAAAACAAAAACAATAAAAATTCAATTATGTTATCTTTTTCTTAATTATGTTTCTTTATGCCTAGAAATAGAGATCAGAAAGGTATATTTATTAAACAAAACCCCCCATCCATAGAAGTAGGACCATAAAAAATAACTACACCAGTTGCTGGTGTTTCTGGGAAAACTAGTGTCTTTTCGAATGACTAGCCCTCTAGGTTTGGCAACTACCCTAGAAACAACAGTTTAAAGCAATTCACGATTTCTTCTATATATAATAGATAAGAGAAAGATAATGGAACCAACCTGGAAATTCCGCTTAATCCCTTGCTTGATCTCTCTCCCCCTTGACAGAGCTTGCAACTCCTCCCCGTACTTATCCCGCTTGGAGAGTACCTGTAGAAACACAGTAATAAATAACGATCAAAACATCTTGATCTATTATATCATAAACATTACAGAATCAGATATATAATGAACATACAATAGCATTCACAAATGATAATATTCACAATTGAACAATCATATGGAAGAAAACTTGAAGAACTTTATTAAATAGAAGGGAGAATTACAACCCAGTTGTCTGATCCAGCTTCACCCTCCCAGCATCAATCCCTCTTCACCTCATGAAATAGCAAGATCACACCAACAATACAATGCTCTTTCCTCAAATATAAACTATCAACACTTCCTTGCAATTCACAATATTCCAGCCCCTAGATCTCTTAGATGAGGGATCCATTTATAGATGTGTGAGAGGGTGTGAGTCATCTCTGGGGTTTTGATTAGTGTCATTCCACTTGTTACAATTGGTTCCACTTGGAGATTTCTTGGATCTCTTACTCATCCCCGGGCGAATTCATAGAGGCAAGTGTCATAAGAGAAGTTTCTAGAAGATTCCATGAGCAACCACCTAGCAAACTGTCTTGGACATTTGTCCATCCTCACCCATCGCACCTTATAGAAGGCCCAAATAATATGCATCGCACCTGGCCAGTGTAATTCTCAGTATGCATCACACCTTGCCAGTGGACCAGTCAGTATGGTTTAGTTTAGGCCATTTCTAGATGTTTTCTCAGGTGGAACTTTTGGGGAATGATGTAATCAGATGACCATGTTCTTTTAGGGTATGAAACAACTCTTTTATGGGTTGATGAGCCCTAGTTTATCGACATATAAGATTGGGGTTGAGGTGCCCAAATATGTCTATAACAGCTAGTAAACCAACAATAGAGGAATTAGAAGAAAAACAAAGAACATGACACAGATTAACTTTAATTGAAATAAAAACCTTGTTAGCCTGGGAGGTAAAAAGGAAACAAACTCCAAAAGCAACACCTACTTCAGAAAAACAAAAGAAAATTGTTAAACCAATAGATCAACTCATTTTTGAGCCTATAGATCAACCTATTTTCGAAAACAAACAACAACCTGAATCTCAAATTTCCATCAAAATAGTTGAAACTATGACAGAAGAAGGGCAAGGATCTATTATTCTTACTCCAGAACAAAGACTTGAATATGAAAGACAACAAAGAGAATGGAGAAGACAAATAGAGGAAAAAGCAAAAAGAGAAGTTGATAGAAAGAGAGAAGAGGATAGAAAAAGACAAAATGATAATGAACAAGAAAATACTGATGATTAGGAAGCTACTTTTGGCTTTCCAATATTAGATACAAGTGTAATATTAGGAGAAGATGTGAAAATGAAAAACATTCCACCTTCTGTATTGCCTAAATTTTATGAAACGCCAACAGAAGATCCTGACTCATTTATGTTTGAATTCGACATCTTGTGTAGAACTTATGGATACACAGATGACACACACAAACTTCGTCTCTTTCCTGCTACTTTGAAAGAAGCAGCATTAAAATGGTTCATGAGTTTAAGAGAGTGAACAATAACTTCTTGGGATGACATGAAGAAAATATTTCTTAAAAAATACCAAGCCTATTGTAGGCCTAGGGACTCGAAATATGATGTTTTTAGAATGACACAACAAGAAGACGAAAGTTTAGAAGATTACTTGGAAAGATTTGTTTACAATCTTCAAAAGTCTAAACAACACTCACTAAACCAGGATACGATTTGAACAATCTTTTTTCAAGGTATAAGAGATTAATATCTTGACATTCTAAATGTAATGGGCAAGGGTGACATTTCGAACTTGTCAATTAATGAAATTGCAGAATTATGTCAAAAATATTCTAGAGGAAGATCAAAAGCTGGAAGGAGCTATGTTAGTTCAAAAGCAACAAAATCAGCAGCAGGAGGGGTAACAAGAGCAGAGATAGAGAGCTTGCTGGAAAACTTCAAAACTAATCTTTTAAGTACATTAGGAACACAAGTAGGTGTTCGAAAAGTAAACAAAAAAGAAGAAGAACAAGAACAAATTATAGCAATCTTTTGTCCCAAATGTAGAAAGAAGCATGCATTAAGATAATGTCCTTTATATAGTGTTCAGGTATGTGGCCTTTGCACAAAAAACCACTCAACAAAAAACTGTCCAAAGTTGAAAGAATTGCAAATGAATCCAATGGAAGAAGTACAAGGAGCAGAAGGTTTCTATTATGTGGCACCAAGAAGGCCTTAGTAGCCAAGGATTCCTCAACGATTCCCTCAACAATTTCCTCAACAAAACTATCAGTATCCTCCTCAAAACTCTTGGAATACCCCAATTCCATGGCAAGCTTGGCCTCCACAACAATATTAAAACCAACCTGCACAAGGTTGGAGAGGATATAGTTATGGAGACCCAACACCTCAACAAATGTATCATCAACAATACCAACAACAATATCAATAGACATTCCTATACCAACAGTTCCAACAATATCCACAATCCATGCTATTTCCACAACAGAATCCCGCACCATTACTAACACAACCACAACAGCTACAACTGCTTTCAAGCCAGCCTACACCAACTCAACTACCAACTCAGCCAATAGCAAATCCGAGCAACAAAATGGATAAACCTGCATACAATGTGGAAGAAGCAACATATTTTCCAACATACTCCATTCTTCCCATAAATGATGTCCATTTAAGGTATGGAAAAGTACTGCATAAAAATTCTCCTCCAATCATAGAAGAACCAGCTGAACAAGGAGAAAAACCTGAAACAACACATTCAGAAAATCAAAGTCAAAAAGGAAAAACTGTAATAACTCAAACGCCACCCTATCCAGAAAAGTTAGTAGAGAAGAAAATTCAAATGACCCTTCCTGAATTTGATATTTAAGAAGAAGTAAAAAATGCTTATGTAAATATTCCTTTATTTCAGGCAATCAAAGAAATACCAATTTATGCTAAAACAGTAAAGGAATTATCCATCAAGAAAACTGGTAAAAAGAAGAAGGATCCTACTACAATCCAAGTAATCAAAAAAATAGCTAGCCTCATGTCTACAAAGACAACAGTAGAAAAATATATTGACCCTGGTATCCCTATGGTTACTGTTTCAATAAACAATTTTTCAGTTCCAAACACATTAATCGATTTCGGAGCAGTTATAAATGTAATGACTACAGAGACAATGAAACATTTAGATTTAAACAAAATTAGTACTACTACCGTTCTAGAGTTAGCAGACAGATCTAAAGTTATACTAGAAGGAATATTAGAAGAAATCATAGTCTCTTTGGATTCATGGGAGTATCCTGTAGACTTCCTAATTTTGCAGCCAAAAACAAACTTGGGAGGACATCCTCGAATCTTAGGTAGACCATGGTTAGCCACTGCTAATTCCTTTATAAGATGCAGATCGAGAAGTATGATTATTGTACATGGGGATGAGAGAAAACACATCACACTTTATTCTCCAGTACAAGCACCTTCTTTTGTATCATTGCTTGAAGGACAATAAGAACAGAAAACTAAATCAGTTCTAAGTATTAACCAAGTCTTTGACCTTAGAGAAGAAGAGGAGAATGAAGATCTATTGGACCTTTTCATCTCAGAACCAGATATTTCAGAGCAGCTTAGAGTAGCTCAGTACGAAGCTGCAATTAATCTTTTGAACCACTATTTTCAGGAAACCTACACAATTCAATCACTGCAAGAAACATTCACAAATATTTTTCCTGTAAACAAAATTACCAATTCAACAACTAGAACAATTGAGATTTATCCTGGGAAACATTTGAACATTGGTAATAACTTACTATCGTCACAAGAATAAGAGGTAATAGCATTAT
The DNA here is from genome assembly GCA_000404065.3 of Pinus taeda. Classification (NCBI taxonomy): domain Eukaryota; kingdom Viridiplantae; phylum Streptophyta; class Pinopsida; order Pinales; family Pinaceae; genus Pinus; species Pinus taeda. The sequence continues at coordinate 78,448 of APFE030771346.1, forward strand.
TACAGAAGTACTCAAAAGATTTTTCCTGGGATTACACAAATACGCAGGGAATTCATCCCAACACATGTATCCACCACATCTATACTGATGACCAGATTAAACTAGTAAGGCAACCTCCAAGGTGGATGAACCCCATGATGAAGGAAATCGTGAAAGAAGAACTACAGAAACTACTACAAGTTAGGTTCATCTATCATATTTCTAATAGTCAATGGGTTTCACCCTTAGTGGTTATACCAAAGAAAAATGGGAAGTAGAGAATATGTGTAGATTATCGGGAATTAAACAAAGCAACATTAAAAGATCATTTTCTGCTACCATATACAGACCAAGTCCTAGATTCAATAGCTGGGAAGAAATTATTTTCTTTCCTAGATGGGTTTAGTGGGTATAAGCAGATTAGAATAACAAGGGAAGACCAGGACAAAACAACGTTTACTTTCCCATGGGGAACATATGCATACTATTTTTTTCCTTTTGGGCTATGTAATGCACCTGCTACTTTCCAAAGAGTAGTTCTCGCAATATTTTCTGATCTGATCCATGAATGTGTAGAAGTCTACATGGACGATTTCACTGTATATGGAAACACATATCACGTTCGTTTGAAAAAGCTTGAGAAAGTTCTGAAACGATGCATAGAGACAAATCTATCCCTGGGTAATGAAAAATGCTACATGATGTTAACAGAGGGGATAGTGTTGGGACACCATATTTCCTCATCAAGAATTAAGGTGGACCCAGCCAAAATACAAGTCATTGTGAATTTAATGCCACTTACAAATCAAAAGGAGGTAAGAATTTTCTTGGGTTATGTAGGCTACTATAGGCGATTTATTGAAAATTTAAATAAAATAGCACAACCTCTATTCAAGTTAGTTGCAAAATATGTTGAATTCTAATGGACAAATCATTGTCAGAATGCATTTCAAATATTGAAAGAAAAACTATTAGTTGCCCCCATTCTTTGATGACAAAATTGGTGTTTCCCATTTCACATTTCCACTAATGCATCTGATACTGCTATAGGTGCATCACTTGGATATAAAGAAAACCTGTTTAATTATGCTATATACTTCAAAAGTAAAAAACTTAACACCAACATAATTGAACTACACAGTCACAGAGAAAGAAATGTAAGTTGTAGTACATGCAATAAATAAATTTAGGCATTACATAACAGGCTACCAAGTGTTCATTCACACATACCATTCAACAATCAATTACTTAATGAACAAAGTAATCACAAACAGTAGAATTACAAGATGGTTACTGTTAATGCAGGAATTTAACATTACAATTCAAGATCGACCAAGGAAAGATAGTTAAGTAGCTGATTTCCTTTCCAGGCTTCATACACCTGGTGATCCAAATCCTGTATCAGATAATTCCCCATATGAACATCTATTTGCAATAACTGCCAAAACACCATGGTTTGCATATATAGCAAACTATTTATCCTCTAGAAAGTTACCATCCCAATTCACAAAGAAACAAAAACGAAAGATAATTAGAGAAAGTTGTAGATATAGATGGGTGAATAGTGATCTCTTTTATACTAGCTCTGATTTGATAATAAGAAAATGTGTAAGAGAAGATGAAATATTAGAAATTTTGGAAGCATGTCATGACGAGCCATGCGGTGGTCATTTTCTAGACAAGCAGACAACCTACAAGGTGTTGCAACTCAGCTACTACTGGCCAGCGATCTTCAAAGAATCTAAAACCTATGTCAATAGTTGTGACAGTTGCCAAAGAATAGGAAGGCCAATTATATAAGATGAAGTGCCACTTAAGCCACAAGTGCTCATAGAACCATTTGAGCAATGGGCTCTGGATTTTGTGGGACCAATAAATCCACCATCAAACGAAAAGAAGTACATCTTGGTATGTATTCATTATGTAACTAAGTGGGTTGAGGCAAAGGAAGTAGCAATAGAAACAGAAAACACAGTGGTCACATTCCTCTTTGAGGAAATATTTGTTAGATTTGGGGTACCAAGACATATTGTAACTAACCAAGGCACATATTTCACTTCAAAACTTTTTTTTCGATCTTATAAATAAGTACAAGATCAAACACATAAAATCAACTTCGTACCATCCTCAAGTAAATGGACAAGTGGAGTTGATAGACAAAGTCCTGGAAAATATCATGACAAAGGCAGTGTAGATGAACAGGAAGGACTAGTCAGAAAAGTTAAGAGATACACTATGGGCATACAGAATAACATGGGAAAACACAACTGGGTTTAGTCCATTCTAGTCAGTGTATGGAAAAGAAGCCTGTTACCCATAGAATTTCAGATCTACACATTCAAGTTAGCAGCAAAGTTAGGACTAGAATTGTCTGAAGCATAACAACAATGGATAATGGAATTGAATCAATTAGATGAACAAAGACAACAAGCAGTGGAGCACACAACTCTGGTGCAGTAGCAAAGGATGAAATGGCATGATTGATTCATTAAGAACAAGACATTCAACAAAGGAGACTGGGCATTAATGTTTGACTCCAAATTCAAATATTTTAAGGCAAAGTTTACAACTCATTGGTTGGGGCCATATGTGATAGAAGAAATCTTTGATAATGGAGACGTTTAGATAAAAACAACTGATCAAGAATATACTTCATTTCTAGTTAACGGACATAGGCTTAAAGTCTACAATAAGCCTATCAATAAAGAATATTTTGTGAAACAAATGACAAAAGATACTGATCTAGAAGTAATGGAACAACATAGCAATATGCCTTCCAATACTCCAGAAGAAAAAGAATAAAAATAAAAAAAAATATATATATATCTATATCTATCTATATATATATATATATTATATTATATAGTATATATAATAATAATATATATAATAATAATAATAATAAAAAAGTTTGCTTGTGAAAACCAGGCAACTGGCACAAAGCAAACATGAATTCATGGAGGAAAACCAACTAGTTTGGCCTGTATGAATTCACAATTTTTATTTTTACTCTCGCAACAGTTTGATTTTGTAGAACGAAACCTCCAAAACAAAACAAGACTTGAGGACAAGTCTTCAGGTAAGCAGCTGAAAGTTTGAGCAGCTGAATTGAAGAAGGAACTTGACTTGTATCGCAGAAGGGACCTGAAACATTATTGGAAACATTGTGCAGAAGGGACCTGAAATGTTAGAAAAAAACATGTATCATATTGCATAAAAATATACATGACAGTAGGGACCTGAATCATCAAGTACCAATTGTAGAAGGGACTTGAATGACATCAACAATCAATGAACCTAAATCAATGATGGATGCAAGATCATGAAGCACAAATAAATCCTACATTTCGATCTATCCTAGACAATTCATCAAAGACATTTGACTAGAAGACATCATCAAATACTATCAGGGAGTAATGTACAGTGAGTACAAAGTTTTGCTCTTGAAATTTAAAAAATTTTAGAAATTTTTTAGAGATTGTTAAGATTGAGTTAGTACCTGACATGCATATTTTACTCATATATTCATTTCACTGCCCAAATCATATTATCCTATTCATATTTTCATACCCATTATTCTACATTTAATCCCATTAAAAGCCTCCAAATATTCATTTCATATTCTATATTCATATTCCATATTCCATTTACATATTTCATATTCATTTCATTTCATAACCCTAAGTATTTTTCTTTTGAAAAGAAAAAGGATTAAAATAGAGGGTCTAATAGTTGAAACCCTAAAACCTACAAAACCATACACAAGATTAGTATCATGAAATTAATTTTAAATATGACCTAAACATGGTCATTTTAAAATTAAAAGACATATATTGAAATACATATTGAAACATGCACATTCTGAAATAATATAAGGAAATTGAAATCATTTATTTCGACAAGTTATAATTAAAGCACATAAGAATGATGCTATTGAGTGAAAGGGTTATCATAGTGCAAATCATGTAATGACTATACAATGCAAACAAACATTATGAAATGTTTCAGAGGTATAAGCCGTGGGAAATGGATATGAAGAAGAGGTACGATGATAATTAACGGGAATAAGAACATGCATTAAAACTATAAGCCATGCAATCAAACTATAATGGAATTCAAAGCGGCGATCAAATCACAATGCACCATGAAATGAATAACAATACGAGCTAGTGGTAATGAAACGTATTGTATGTAGACTATACAATGAAATGAGTGATACATCAGTCAAAGGTAAGTAATAAACACCGAGACGTGGAGGTAAGTATTGTGGGTTGGTATGCATGACGACCATGATGAAACGAAGGATAGCCACTAAGGAAGAAGTTAGAAGATGCAGCAAGTGGAACGGTCAACCAAAATTTGAAAAACAACAGTGAATGTTTCAAAACAACACTGTGAGATTTACATTCAACAAAACTCATGCAATATACCTCTGCCATTTTTACACACAAAACGTTATAAAAATCGCTTTCTCTCCACCATCACAACCATTTTGCAGGCTCAGGGAAAACAATGAAGTGTTCCATAAGCCATTAGCACACATTTGCGAGCCTGAGGTGAATGGTTTGAACACGGAAACAGAGGAAATCAAACCGAGAGGGAGAAGGCAAGAGATATAGCAGTTTGAAATCAGAGTGATAAGAAGAAAATGGGGAGTAGATTGAGGGATAATCCAAGGAAACTCGTAGAGCAAGCAGAGTTGGTTAAGGAAGATCTCATGAGCAACAAGGTAAGACCAAAACTCGATCTCCCTTAGTAAATGCAGCAAATGTTTTATGAGGAAATCTCAGGATTTTTAAATAAAACACAAGTTAGACTCCAGGATATAAGAAGTGCTCCAACCACTGTTTACTATTTGTTAAATGTTGTCTCTACCATTAGTCAGGAAATAAGGCTTTTGGAATGAAGTTTAACAATTGAAAACATTATGAAACACAGGTTGAATGAGCCACGACATAGAAAGAAACATGACAATTCATTGCAGACAAGTAAATCAACTCGGATCCTCCACGTTCACTCATAAAATCGCCAAATTGATTGATGAAACAAAATGTTAGTTAAAGTTTGATTGCATAAGTAAATTCTTTCACCGAGTTGAAACAAATTGTTTAGTTGTAGTTTTGATTATATAAACACATGTTTTTGTCAAGTTGAAATAGAGTGTTTAATTGTAGTTTTGGTTACATAAACACATGTTTTCACTGAAGATTGGGTAATGAGATAGAGTGTTAAGTTGAAGTCTGGTTGCATACACATGTTTTCATCAAATTGGTCAACGAAACAAAGTGTTAAAATTTTAGTTTGATTGTATAAAACAAATGATTTCATTGAATACATAATGAAATATTTATGGTTGATTTCACAAACAGTGGGTATGATTGCACAAATAGTGGCCTTAATTGTACAAACAATGAACGAGAGAATAACTCCATTTTGACATATAAATGAGTTTGATAACCATAGGGGAGTTATAAGAAGAATGAAAATTGAAAGGAGAAGTCATGGTATGATTTTATTTTTATATAAAAAAAATTCAAAATCAAAATAGAGTTCGATTCCCAATTTATTTTCTTATAAACAGTGATATGCATAAAGAAGAATACTACATTTATATGGACAGAGCAGAGTTTTGGTGAAAGAAGAATAGAACCAAGAATGGTTTTTACATCAGAATAAGCAGGATGTTTGTTTTTATTTTTCATTCACAAAGGTAAATGTTTTGAAAAGAACAGTGATTCATTGTTGCAGTGAGACAGAGACTAAAACAAGCCTGAATTTATTGTTTCTAAGGAGTATCAGGAGAAAGATAAACCCTACTACAAACTGAATAAAAAAGAAAGTTATGCATGAATTATTGTTATTTTCATTTTAAAAAATGACGTTAATGACAGTAGAAGGGTATATTAATTGGTTTTCAGAAAGCATGACCACGACAATAGAACCGAAATTTCAAATTGAGCAATGGAAGAAGAAAACAGTAGAAAAATATATCAAGCAGGGTTTATAGGGTTTCTACAAGGTTTAATGGTCACAGTGAGGGTATAACCAGGGAGTTTGTGAATAACTGTTAAATGCACATGGGAAACAACAAATAGGAAAGATAAAACATGACAGTACAATTTTTATTAACAACTGATATATATTTATAGTACATATTGTGACCGTTGGGTTTCACATCCCAAGGTCTCTTGGACTCCTTTTGTCCATTCGGCTTCCACACTAACCCATTGAGGATTAGGTGTCCAACATTCCCCCCCTTAACTGAAGGGTTATGTATGAGTCCAAGAAGAGAGCTGTAATACAAAATGTGCAAATATGCATGGCAGCACTAGGCTGAATGTGCTCTCTGAAATGTCGGTATAAAGGGCAGTGGTTTAAGGATGACCACCAACACTAGAATGCTTAGTGCAATTCTCGGAACTCTTCCAAAACTGGCAAGAAGCTGAAGCCTTCTGCTAGAGGAAGTGCTCCTATTATTTTGAAGAGGGAAACCTTCAACCATGAAAGGGAGGTTTCACCCTGCATAAAAGGGAGAAATTCAACCTAAAAAGGGAAGTCTCAACCTGTGATGGTTTAAGGATGACCAACAACTCTGCAATGCTTAATGCAATTCCTGGAACTCTTCCAAAACTGGCAAGAAGCTGAAGTCTTCTATTAGAGGAAGTGTTCTCAATTTTGTTCCTGGAATTCTTCCAAAATTGGCAAGAAGCTGAAGTCTTCTGCTAGAGGAAGTGTCCCAGATTACCAACTGAAGGCATGTTTTAGGGGAATCTTTGTTTCTGGCTACAACTCTAAAACTGGTGTGGCAGGTTGTGGCTCAGGCTCGCTTGATGTGACTTTGAAGCTTGTAGATGACCATCATTTCCCCCCTATCAGATACAAGGTGAGATGATGGATAAAACTTAACTGCAAGATTGTTCAATACTCTAGAACAAGTTCTGACATGTGATTGGAATATCTTCTTGGTTGTTGATGCCCATTGCCAAGAAGCGATCCATCCAAGATGAATCTTTGTTCTTGCAGGACGTTTATTTCTGAAGCATCTATGTGAAGAATGGGTGGTTTTAAGATAGTGCTTACATGGATGAATATCAAAACAGTGATCTTTCAAATGGCCAACTCGGCCACAGTGTTGGAATTTCACAATTTGTTGTTGTTGTTGCTGCTGTGGAAGAGGAGCAGAATCTGGAATAGCTGGATGTGAACTGTCATGAATGAATCCAGCACTCTGAAACTGAATGGGCTTTGAGTATTCTAGAATATGAAAGGACAATTCCTTGTCATATCTAAGACCAGTTCTATGCTTGTTGTGGACAAGATGTTCCCAAGGTCTGATAATGGGCTTGGGAATTGCGGATTGAGTTTCTACATCTGCATGTACAACTGCTGCTTTATTGGGTACTAAATCTGAACCAACTCTAACATTATTGTCTCGTTGTTTATGGGAGTCTGTTTCACTCTTCTGAACAGAAACAGGTTCAGAATGATGACTCCACTGCTGTAATTCTTCCTGTTGTAGCTTTGTCTCAAGCTGCAAAAACTCAATATTCTCTTGTACATTAAGCAAACAGGTTCTAATGTCAACAAGAGAAGCTTTGCTTATTCTTACTGTACCATGATCAGAGGAATGTATCAGAGTTTTTAAGAACTCCAATACTTCACCAATTCTAGCTATTTTATTCATTGTCAAAATTACACTGATCAGAACTATGAACTTGTAGAGAAAAATCAACACTTACTCGCAATATGTCAATACAATTGGATTTTACAACAGATTGCAATTGTCTTCAAAAATAGTAATGGCTCTCAATTTCAATTAGGTTTGGTTATATAAGCTTCATATAAGCTTCATATTCCAACACATTTGAAATAACATAAAGTAATCAATGCCACATAAGGAGCATGAATCGACAAGAAAAATGACCAATGCATATGCTAGATTGAAGAGCAACCATGGGATTTTAAGAGGCAAATTTCTTAATATATAAAACCTGACAAGAATAGAGAAGGAACAATGCTTTTAACTCTGAATTCAAAACCTCTCACGCTTCCATTTCTTCATCGGGAAGGGATGCATTTAAAACCATTTTTCGTGGCCCACATGGAATGAAAAGTTGTTGTCACATTATTTGCAATCACGGAATATAGTTAACGCCAAAGAAATGGATCGAAAATCATCACTGTTTTCACACCATACATTGTCTTACCATAAGCAACCTCCTTGAACGCATTATACGCAGCGCATACACTTTGGGAAAGACTGATAAACACGACCTCACTTTTGCTTTACAATGCCTACTACAGCCACAGTTGAAGATGCACGTCCAGCTACCCAACCGTTCTGAAATTAGCTGAGGAATTCACACCCAGACTTGTGCAATCCCAACAATCTCTAGCAATACTAAGTCAGCCTCCAACTATAATCGAATTTTGTCTTTGGATTAAGCAAATTGACTTGTCCAGAAAATAATAAATTCGTTCAAGAAGATTATTGCTTCAGGAATTAAATGCATAGTTGCATCACTCATTACAGGACGATAGCAACAATTCTTATACCAGTGAAGTATTTGATCTCCAACAATCACACTACAGGCATCTAGTCTTTGAAAGCGACAACGTACACAGAATTTGTTCAGCATTTTAGCAAGCATTCATATGTGGCAATAGAATTTGTCCATCAAGCCATGCATAGAGAACAACCATAGTTCATAGGAAATTTATCAACAAATATGATATATATACCCATTTGCAGGAGTGCACACGCCAACCTACACAATCTTTAATGTCATGCAACATTCACCATCACAGAGCAAAACACTCACAACTCATGTTAAACACAGGAATGAACAAGGTTTAATGCACCTCCAGGGTTCACAATACTTCTTGAAATTTCATTATTTCACAAGCATCCATTGGAAATGCATATCTTTCAGTACTTGGAGCTGATCAAATACCCGACTATAACTCGCCAAAAAGCTCATAGATGACAGATAGCCGCTTTAAGGCCTTATATAAAACTCATTTAAAGTAAATTTCTTGAACTTGAAACTCGCTTCATACTCTTCAACATTTGTCTGTTTTAGCATCCTCCCTTGACAATGCAAATCTTCCAAATGACCAAATATCACCTGCAGCCAGCTCTGTAGCTGAAAAATATAGACTGTAACTTGAAGCAAACCTCTCTACCTTAAAATTTTGAACCTTTAAAGAAAACTTATTTAAATTACATGTCCTTAACTTCAAAACGACTTTATTTTCTTCAAAATTTCTCCATTCCACAGATGTGGATCTCTTAAAAGATCGAATATTGAATAATGAAAAAACCTTACCACATGGTAATCTGAAATCATTTCACAGTAGCCTCACCATTAAATCCATAATGAAGATGATCTTTATAGCTTTGGTACTCCATGTTTCATCTTGGCTCTCCTCGTACACGACATGTTTACATTCATAGACGTTCTTTGGGCATTTGTTATTTACTTGGAAGCAGTTGTTATTCTTCTACAGCTAGTTTTATTATATAGGAGCAGGAACATAGACAACTTGACAAGGCAATATATTTTCTTTCTCGTGGCTTACAGGGGGTTCTACATCCTAAATTGGATTTTTCGCTATTTCACTAAAAAACATTACTTCTGATGGATACCCTGCATATCTGAGTTCGTGCAGACAACTCTTTTATGCGGATTTATTTATACCCTGCGTATCTAGGCTCGTGCAGACAACTCTTTTATGCGGATTTCTTTTACTGCAATTTCAAAAGCTAGAAAAACAATGGAAGGTTGCCTGTTCATTTCACATCAGGTTCACGAAGCTTCCATTGCACATACCATCTCCAGCTCCCGCAATCAAACAATGATTCAACGTATTCAGAATTGGAGGAATGTAACGTATTCAACATTGGAATGTAACGTCTGACGGTTTCATGATGGTGGGTGAGCCAGAAAGGTATAGAGAAATTTGATTGGTACGCACAATTTTAAGAGAAACGCAGTGATCAGAGTATGATTGAATGTAATGCCAAAAGTCTGCAGCCATAAGCGACAGGACAGTAGACATCAAGAGAAGTAACGTTCAATGCAAAATACAATAGCGCCCTCAGACAGGTTAATGATAAAAATGAACGTTGTCTTCTACAAGCGTTTCATTGTGGACTGTCAAGTGCATTTTGTAGCCAACAAGAGTGGGCAAAGACATCATTTAGAGACCTGACACACAGTAGGAAAAAATAAGCGTTATTTATAAGTGTAAGAGGATTGAGTGTAGACAATGACCCCCGCAATGAGTTGTTAATGGGTGAGTGTTTGCAGGTTGCAAGGTTAGAATACTAAGCATTATTCAAGGAAGAATTAGGTATTGGCTCTCAAATAGAGAAACGATGGAGGGCAGCAGTTCTGACAAGAAGACAGGGTATGGTAGCATGTTTGATGAGTAGAGGGTAGAACCGACGCTGAGAGAAAGGCCACAAGAAAACAACGACTCAAATATGAGCAGGGCAAGAATTCGCCCGCTTTGATACCATGTTAAACGCACATGGGCAACAACAAATAGGAAAGATAAAACATTACAGTGCAATTTTTATTAACAACTGATATATATTTATAGTACATATTGTGACCATTGGGTTTCACATCCCAAGGTCTCTTGGACTCCTTTTGTCCATTCGGCTTCCACACTAACCCATTGAGGATTAGGTGTCCAACAATAACTATACCCAGGATCAAACAATGGTAGGAAACTTAAGCATTCCATTGAATCCTGAATAAATCTCCCAAGCATTAGATATTCCATTGACAGGGGAAAACTATCATAAAGGTCTACATTTCAACGAGAAATAATGGACTTTCTTCTTAGAAAAAACAAGAAGGGAGCCTTTGACAGAGCTAAAGGTATACCTAGGGAGTGGTTCAATGAGCCATGGGGAGAGCTAGTCTTGATCATTCAAAAATTCTTCACATGTGATAGAGGACATAGTGTGGCACATTTGTATCATGTCGGGTTGCTCCAATACATTAAGGGAGAAGTCAAAATAAACTTGCCATATTTCTTCTCCCGAAGTCTCATTAAGATGATAGAGTCAGTGAGAAATGAGAACAAACCAAGAGAAGCTCAAGTTTATCATCAGGGACTAATAAAAATTCTTGTAGAGCATCAAGTAAAAACTCAAGGCATAATTTGGAGAGAATTTTTAGTCCAAAACCAGCATGAAGACAGGTCATTGAAGGACAATACAAAATAGATCAGGAAACCAGGGGCATCATGAATCCACCACTTTATCCTAGAACCAGGTCTAAGAAGCAAAACAACACTGCTATGGTTGAAAAGGAAACATCCATCATACCCACTCCTAGGAGGCATACGAGAAAGAGCCCAATAGAAACAAGTAGCAAGGACCAAGAAGTACTAATTGTAGAAACATGTTCTATAGAGAAGCAAGTAGCAGAAATAATTGAAAGATTAGAGAAAGAAGCTCTAAAAAAAGACTCATATTTTGATGATGTGGCAGCCATATCATTTGAAAAAGATACACCTGAACTAGAAAAAGAGTTGCATTTGGGCAAAATCAAAGAATTGATAGATCAGCTAGAAATAAACAAGATCCTGGAAAAGCACTTGAAGAAAGAAAATAAAGCATGCAAGAAAAATAATGCAAAGTTAGTAAGGGAGAATGAAAAATTAATTGAAGAGGTAGGCAAACTAAAGAGAAAGAATGATATACTTTGCAAACAGGCATTCAAGTGACTTAAAGATAAGAACATGTGGAAGAACAAATATGAGAAACAGAAGGTCAAAGCTACTATGTATAAAGAAGAACACAACATGGGGATAGATTATCTATTAGAGGCAACATAGCAGGAAGCATCAAGTTCAGGCATAGGATTCACGTAAGAGGCTAGGAGATCCAAGAGGAAGAAATAAGCATGAGGACATGTTTGTGAATCGGCAAGGGGGAGATGTTGGCCCTCATTTTTGGTCTAGTTTTGCTTAAGAAAACATACTTAATTCTTATATTTTCCATCCATTTTCCATCACATCCACCTCATTTTGATGTATTTTATGCATATTCAGGTATTTAATTTTCAATTTTCAATTTCTAGAAGTTTTTATGAAAATTGAATTCCAAGTGCAATTTTTGGACAGAATCAGAAATTCTCGTAATAGCTATATGGATGTCATATTTGCAGTACACCTAGGCATGATCTAGATACATTTATGGAAAGCTTTGGAACTAGGACTAAACTAACTCTAACTGGTTCAGTCAAAACAAGCTAAATCAGGCCCGGTCAAAGCTGGTCAACCATGACCAGTCACTTAGAAAATCCCTAGAAAATATGGCAGTTTTATGATTTCATGGGATTGTCCATATTTTTAGTGATAGGTTGGATGATTCGACTTGGATAGGTGGATATGGATATATATAGTTGTTAGAGATACTTTAGATCAATTTGTTTCATGATCTTCTATTTAAGCCAAAACTTTGAAGGCTTATGCATGTAGAATTTGTATAATTTATGTGTAGACATTTGAATATTTGAAGTTAATTTGAAGAACATGTTCTACTTTCATTTTGTTGTTCAATGGTGTGGATGATTGACTGAAGTTGCAGTAGTTGATAACCTCTTCAAGTGTGCAAGGCAAGGGTGGAGGGCCCCCACTCCAAGCTAAATACACTTCATTGTTAAACTAGCTTGATTTTCATGAACTAGTTGCTTCATATTTGTTTACTTGTTTTGCTTCAGATTTGCTTACTTGAATTGATGTGTGATGATTTATGTTTGCTAATGAATCTTAGTTTATTTATCATTTTGATATGAAGGGACAACACAGTGTTCAAGTTTAACCCTCTTTCTATTGAATTAATGAATAAAAACTAGAGTTCATCTTTCTTGTTTTCAAGCAGTTTTATGCAATTCCAATTTTCTAACAATAGCATAATGATGAATGAATTTGTGATGAGGAATATCAAGGATCTCCTAAGTTAGGAGCCTCTTTCATTTTTTATTTATGCATCTTAAGCTGTTGTCAATTAATGGTTCTTGATTTCTATTCATCAAGTAATATTGTAGAAGAAGCACACAAATGGATATCTCAAGTTAAGAGCCACTTCATCTCACATATATTGCAGAAGTGAATTAGAAATTATTTAATTAGATTTATATTTGTAAAATGTACTTCTTTAGTTTTTCATATTTTATCTTCTAAGCTTGACTACATCTGATATCCATACATTGTGGACATGCCTCCAAGTTTTACAAACCTGGATTGATAATGAAATACTTGTGTTAATTTGTGTTAATAAACTAGCCCAACAGGGTTGTTTCTACAACATTGTTTTATCATTAACATTATGTTTCCAAAGTCATAGTAGTTCTATTTTCTTGAACACTTTGCATTATTTATTTTACACATTTGTATTATGGTTTCAATTTCCTTACATGTAAGTGTGAGTTAATGGTTTTTAATGGAATGCATTTTCATTTCACATGAAACTACATATTAGTTACAATAATCAAGATCATTCTTAACACTTGAGAAAGTCGCCTTTAGATTTTGGTGTGATTTGATTTACTTTCAAGTGTGATTTACCTTCCTACAACATAGATTAGACAATGTGCTTTTACATTCTTGCAAGTGTGGATTGGATTGAAGGTTTTATTTAGATTACTTGGTGGCTTGTAAAAGTATATTTATATATTGAATTGCCAAAATAATTTAGTTACTACAACTTCAAGACACATACATTATTGTACTAGCATATAAGGTGAACAATAATGTGCAATTTACTCTATGAACTCAAGGTTGACAATTATATTCAATACTTTTTTGGTTGTGTCTCTAAGAAATTGGAAAGGTAATTAAAATCAATCATCACTTTTGGTGTCATTTTGGGGAACTCTCAATGGTACAATATTTGTTGCGTTGTTTTTTTCTTTAGTGATTGTGTACTTTTACTTCCTACTTTATCAAATTTACTCTTTTGAGATAGGTATAATTTACTATTCTTTTAATATTTCTTTTTTCTCAACAAAATATTTTTTTAGATTTCTACAAGTAAATGTCAACTTGGTAGATTTGTGAAAACTCTCCCTCAAACTAATGATTCATTTCATAATGAAGGAGGGTTAAAAAAACCACATTTTTTACTCCTACAACATGATTTTTTCACGGAAACTTGAATCTATCAAAGTAGAATCCAAATTCATCCTCTACACATGTATAAGCTCTTTTCCCAAAACATTTTTCTGACAAGTAAATTCATATGGAGCTAATTCTTCCTAAATATTCCCAACCAGGCCTAAAGGAGGAGATCAAGTCCTCAAAATAAATGGGCCAGGAAGTTAAGGACAAGCAATAATACTCTTACAAATTCCCCATCAAATAATTGGAGTGAACCAAGACGAAAAATATTCCATATTCATACTTGCCAAATTTTCATGGTCTCTTAAAATAAGACCCTGATACCTTTCTTTTTGAGTTCAACGTGCTTTGAAAAATTTATGACTATGTATTTGACATACATAAGCTGAAACTCTTTCCTTAGCACCACACTATGTTGGTTTATGGGATTTGTATAGAAATACATTCAAACATGGGCAAAAATTAAAAATAATTTCTCAGAAAAATATCAAGATTAATGCGAGGATAAGGAACAAAGGGAATAAGTCTTATAAATGACCCAACATGAAGAAAAAATTCTTGAAGACTATGTTGAGAGATTTTGATACAAAATGAGAAGAGAAAAATAATAAAAAATTTCTTGCAAAGATAGGTTGTGTCTTATTATTGTGAGGGATCAAAGATTACTATATAGAACTCCTCAACTTGATAAGTAGAGGAGATATCTCCTAGCAAGATTATGATGACATTGCGGAACTCTATCAATGGTACTCATAAGGAACTTACAAGATTGATAGAGGATCTCGATATATGCTAGCCATGATTGATAGGAATGCTAGTGGAGGAATCAATAAATCATAAATTGAAAACGTGTTGGAAAAATTCAAAACTAATATACTAAGAATAATGAGTTTCTTTCTAGATACTTTGTGGTTGAAGAAAAAGGAGGAGGAGGTAGAATTAACATTAGCAATATTTTCCCAAATTTAGAAGAAAAAATCCACTAAAGGAGTGCACATTGGATCAAATCAAATTTCTTTCCATCTGTATCAAAGAACATCCTGCAAGTGGCTACCCATCTCTACCTAGATTGAAGGTTTTCTATTAAGAAGAAGAAGAAGAGCTAGAATAACGTTTTTTTATTGCACAGAAACAACCATGGTCACAAAATACATAAGGTATGATCCGAGATCCATCTCAAAGTTTTAATTCTTATTGTACTAACTGTTCTATGTAGTCTCCCTCTTAGAAGTGGTGCTTACCTTCCAAACTATAGATGGCTTATCATCCCATTCATCATCTTTGGCAACAGGCGTGGAGAAATTCTACATATGGAGGCCCTCAATAGGCCCCCATATAGACCTTTGCATCTCCTCCCTTCTCCTCAAATGCAAGCATCTACATCTACCCCTCCACGGCTGCAATTTCTTACACAACCCATAACTAACCCCAATAATGGTAGTCTAACTTAAGTAGGCATAAGAAATCTTCCAAATGACACAAAATGAGGAAAAACGTCTTGAAGACTATGTTGAGAGATTTAGATACAATATGAAAACAAAAAGGAAAGAAAGAGACACGTCATTCTTATTATTGAGGGATCAAAGAAGATTTTATAGAAATACTCAAATTGCTAAATGGAGGAGATATATTGTAGCAAGATTATGATGGCATTATGGAACTTTGTCAACAATACTCATAGGGGATTTAAAATACTAATAGAGGACCCAAATAAATGGCGGAGGAATCACTAGAGTATGAATTGGAAACATGTTGGAAAAAATCAAATTGATATAATAATCATATTAGGCTCATAGATAGATCATTTGTATGTTAATAAAAAGGAGGATGAGGAAGAATTAGCATTAAAAATTTTCTGCCCAAAATGTAGAAGAAGCATCCACAAAGGAGTTCCCATTGGATCAAATTGTAATTTGTACCATATGTAGCAAAGAGTATCCTATGAGTAGCTACTAGTTTCTACCCATATTCAAGGATATCTCTCAAGAAGTAGAAGATTCATACTAGTTTTTTTGTCACAAAAAAACAACCATGGTCACAAAATACCTATGATATGATCCAAAATCCATCTCAAACTTTTAATTATTATTAGACTAACCCTTCCATGGAGTGTCCCTTTCAACAATGGTGTTTACCTTCCCAACCTTGGATGATTTCTCCTCCTCCTCAATAATTTTGGTTATGATCCTCGCACCTTTAAAATGATAAGAAACCAATAATTATAGTCCACTTCGAGGGGTAAACCTCATTTTACAATAAATGCAATGAATAAGACAATATTTTATGATACTAAGACTAGGTTTCCGTATTTCATATATAGGATACAAATGATACATTATAATAAAATTGGACCATAAGAGGTTCTATTCTACGTAGCAATATGACAATAGAAATGTAATAGCTCAATATCTAGGGCTTAATATGGGGATTTTGGGTTAACATGGGGCTCATATAGGGCTTAACATGTCCCTTACCTTCAAAGACGTGTTGACCTAAACACTTGATTATCTGTGGGTGTTTCTGCATGAAAAACGCATCTTCCCATATCACTTGTTCCAGTGGTATATTATTTCATTTGATGAGGTACTTAGTAATTTCTTGATTTCCAAGTGGATAATTCGTTGTTTCCAAATTATTTATACATATAATATTATTTTCCCTTCTTCATTAATCCATGGTAGAAGAGTTTGGACTGGGATCTTATCACCGATTACCTTCTTTAAGAAAGAAACATGGAAGACTCTATGTACACGAGAAGATGGAGGAAGCTTTGTTTTGTATACCATACTTTCAATCCTCCACAACACCTTATAATAGCCATAATACCTCAAGGATAATTTATTGTCCTTATTGTGTTGCTTGAGGGACATTTGTTTATATGGTTTTCATCTTACAAATACCCAATCTCCCACTTCAAATTCCCTTTCACTATGATGTTGATTTGCTTGTTGTTTTATCCTATTTTGTGCCATAAACAAGTTTTCCTTGAATGGTTTAAGAACCTCTTGTTGTTATTGGATGTGGTCCTCTATTGATTGAGCTTTTATAGTCCCTTTCAAGGGTGATGTGATGGACATAGGGTGATATCCATAAATTTCCATAAATGGTGACATTTTTGATGAAGTATGGAAGGATGTGTTGCACCACCATTTTTCCAAGGGAAACCATTTGACCCATTGTGTTTGTTTATCAAATGAATCGATGTAGGTATCCTTCTAAACATGTATTCACAATATCATTTTTACCCTCATAGTGAGGATGTTAAGATGGGTTGTAAGCCAACTGACTACCCAAGCAAGAAAATAATTGAGTCCAAAAACATATAGTGAAAATTGAATCTTTGTCACTTACAATAATCTTTGGTATTCCATGTAGGTTTTGGACTTTTTCCATGAATTCTTCTGCCACAATACTTTTTTTAAAAGGATGAGAAAGAGAGAAAAATTGGGCATACTTTTCCATTCGATCTTCCACTACCATAATGACACTCTTTCCTTTATATTTGGGTAAACTTGTAATAAAATCCATTGAAACATCTTCCCAATGATGGATTAGCATGGATAATGTCCAAAGGATCCCTAGGGTCTTAATAGTCTCTCCTTATACCATTCATTCTTCCACAAATTTTTGCACATCTGCTTTAAGACCTTCCCCAAAAAAAAATATTTTGATCCTATGGCATCTCTTCAAGAACCCTAAATGTCCTCCTATTGGAGAAGTGTATAATTCCAATGGGACCTTTTATTTGAGTTGAGAATTCTTGCATAAGTATAATTGATATTAATGCCAAAAAAAAAAATTCCATGTAAATTTTTCTATTGCATTAAGGTCCTCATATAGATATTGAATGATCTCGCATGTCTTCTCATCTCGTGTAGTGGCCCAAAATTAAAACATACAAATTGACTTCTTGTTAAATTCCTATGCTTATTTGTGAAACTTCCACTTGCTCACCTTAAGTATCTAACTATTACTCATTTCAATTCATTTGATCCTTCCTTGTTGATCATGATTATGAAATATCATCATTATACAATTTGTAATTTCATCCTTTTTTCTTCCATCATAAATCAATTTCATCAAATATGTACTGCTAATATTTGAAATCAAACTTAGAAACATTCCTTCCTTTCTTAAAATTGTTGTCTATTAATATATTTTTTTCCATAATATTATTCTAATAATAGTTTTATTGTTCTTCCGAGGTTAGTTTCTTGTTATCTTAGGTATATACTCAATACTTCCATCTTCATCTGACATGTACCTTTCCAAAATTGCACTATGGTTTTCTCACATATTCATTAAATAACTACTGTCTTTTTACTTTGCCATATTAACTAAAGTTCTGATTTTGCATGTATAACACTTCATACAAAACTAGATGCAAATTAATGGTATTAATTGTTTACCACTCTTCTCATCTTCAAGATGTGACGCCCTCAGAGAAAGACAACCCCATAACCAAAAATTATAACTTAATCCACTACAACTCAACAATCATTTTGAATCCCTCTTAATTATTTTTCAAACATTACCTCTCTAACCATAAATTCATCATCACTAGGTTGTCTCTTATTGACTTTTCCTCAGGGTGGTGTGTGCATGAAGTTTTTTCATAGTGGTTGTTTATAATTGGTGGTGGATGTTCATGGTGGATGTCTAGACTTACTATTCACACATGGATTTATCGAATCCTTGTTCACAAATGAGTGATTTCTTGATGTTATTAAAGAAGCGCTAGCTTGCATTTGATTCTATTACATAATTTTTTAAGCTTTACATATATGTTCCCTTACCATTATTCCTTCTCCTTTATTGTAAATCATTATTGATGCTAAAATATCAAAGTAATATTCATAAGAAAAATCATTATTAGAAATCATTTAAGAAAGACTCCAAGGTGACATCAATAACAAATGTTTATCTAGACCATATTTACACTATGTTTACTATTTATTTCCCCAAAAATAAACATCACAGGTAATCTTTATAAAAATATGTTCAAAATCAACAAGTATATGTAATATTACACATAACCTTATAATAAATATGAATAATTCTTTATTCTCTATCATAATTTTAAATTAATTCATATAAATTTATTTTTAGAAAAATCACACACTTAATCATTAAATACATCAAAAATTTAATTGTATCAATAACACACCCTTATATATTCTACACACACACACACAGAAATATATAAATATATATTCAATGGAATGGTTATGATTTGTATTAATAGAAGTTCATTTCAAGGCCAAAACCTTTTACATATTCAGTTGATTCTTTAGGTTCTAGCATTTGTCCATGAAACCAAAAAATATCATGAATTCTACTACCCCTTTTCGCTATCTTATTTTTGAACTACCGACACATGTAAATCTTCCAAAAAACATGTAAAACCAAAAACCACCAATGACCCAATTTTAGAAACACATTCATTTTTTTCTAGACAACGATCCAACATTTCCACCTTTGTTTGCAACCTATCGTGGTTGACTTGGAGGAGACCAATTTTTTAGTTGACAAGAAAGGATCAATCCTAATTTCCATTTGGAAACATTTCCCCTTATCTATTTAGTAGGGTTAAAATATGCTCCATGGTGGTTATCATATAGCCCAACTATGTTGTTATATCTGTGTTCTCCTAAACCATTGTGTTTTGAGTTGCACCATTCATGATGTTTACCAGTTGTTGACATTAAGGAGCTCTAGAAACACAACTAGACCAAAAACGAACCACAAACCTAGGGAGAAGAACATGAAAAACCATAGAAGTTGTGTCATCTGCAAAAGAATTTTTTTTCTCATTCTACCTCCATTTGCGAGCCTTAAACAAATTTCCCCCCTCATTAAGATCTTGTCCATCAGTCCTTAACCTATGCATTTGCAACTAGGAAGTGAGATCACTTCCATAATGATGGTCCTAATCAAGAATTCCAAGCTCAATTTTTGAATTAAAACCATTGTCCACCTTTCCTCCAAGAAATTATGAGGGGTGCTTTTGTAGAAATTTGATAGAATTGCAACTGCTCAAGAAATTTAATCTAAAATTAAGAGACATAATTCTACTATACTTTTATGCAGAATGAAATTCAGAATCTAGAACAATATGCATCGACATGTAATAATCAAACCAAAAATACACAATGATTTCTAGGGAACGCAGTTGGTAAAAACTCCCAAGCCTCTTTGCATTAACCAGATGAATTGAGAAACTATTACAATTGTTTGCTCTAGCTCAGAGCGTAACCTACAAAAGAATAATTGTTCTCTCTAGTGAATGAACAAATCTGACCAACACTTGGCGAAATATAACCTCACCTAGCCTCTTATTACCTTGCACAAATATTGAGGAAATTAGCCCCTAAAATATAGGAATTTCCTCCTAATTTATTGTGTGATTCCAAAGGACTGAACTTCTAACTCATGCAACACCTGTACACTCAAACTAGTTTACAACTACTTTTCTGCCTTGTCATATCCACTTTAGCTGAGGAACTTGAATTACTTGCATGCGCTAGCTATTTTGGGTTGTTTGATCAGTTAACTAACAAATCTTTGAGTTAGACTATTGTCCCACTACACAACTGACCTTCAACTTTATCTAACAAAAACTAGAGTCCAGTTAACTGAATACAACTTAAAATAAGTAAACTCGATTACTAAAATTTAGCAATCACATATGAATAACTGAACTTGAAGCCATATATCTCAACTTTACTGAGCTAACCAAGTGACAAGATCCATGTCACATGAGTTAATTTCCTCCAAGTTGTCCTACTAATGTGGAAATTCAATTTACTCAATTTGAATAAGGCTAAAGTCAAATTCATCCTTTCTTGCTACATTTTTTCAACACTCCCTCTTAGCAAGAAAGGTATTTTCCACCACCCTTATCTTGCACCTGTGGAATTCGAATTTACCACTTGACAATGCATTTCTCAAGATGTCAACAACTTGCTCCTCAGTTGGAATGTACTGTAGCAACATAATTTTCCTTTATGCGTAGTCCTGCAAATGATGATATCAGATATCAATGTGCTTAGACCTATCATGAAATATCAGCTTCTCAAAGAGATTAATGCAACTTTTATTATCACAATATATCACTGTCGGATCCATCTTCTGAATGAATAGTCCCACAAGGATTTTCCTCATCCAAATTGCTTCACATTTTGCTTGGCTTACAACCATGTATTCGGCCTCTATTGAGCTAAGTGCCATAGATATCTACTTCCTATTGTACCAGGAAAAAGATGCGGACCCAACACTAAAGATAGCACTTGATGTACTTTTCCTGTCAGATGGACTCACTACCCAATCTGCATTGGCGAAGCCTTACAACTTCACTCCCTCTATCTGTTTGTACCATAATCGATATTGGGTAGCGCCTTTGAGGTACCGTAACACATGCTTTGTTGCCTTCCAATATAATTTGGTATGCCTCACCATAGCTTGGCTAAGCTGGTTAACTACATAGCACATGTGAGGTCATGTATTCACAATATACATTAGTGAACCCACAAGCTTCCTATAAATTCTAGCATCAACTTCCTCGCCTGAAGAAGCATACTCCTTCCTCCACTTTATAGCTAGAGGTGTGTCGATGGGCTTACAATTATTCATGTGAAATATCTGAAGTATCTCGTTAGCATAATTTCCTTGAGACACAAACAATTCACCATCACCTTGCCATACTTCCAGCCCAAGGAGGTAATGCATGAGGCCCATGTCTTTAATCTTGAATTTCCTTGCAATATCCTCTTTGCAAGAGTGGATCAACTTCTCATCACATGTCAATATTAAATCATCAACATACAAAATAAGAATAAGCAACTTACCATACACCAGAATGTGATAGAGGTACTTATCTTCTTCACTTTTGGTGAAGCCCAATCTAGTTAGATAACTACCAATCTATGTGTGTCATGCTCGGGGTGCTTGTTTAAGACCATATAATGCTATCCTGAGTCTACACACATGTGAATCTTAATCAGATGTCTCAAATCCTTCCAATTTCTTTATGTAAATTTCATCGTCAACAAAGCCATTGAGAAATGTGGTCTTCAAATCCATCTGGTGGACTTCCCACCCTATCTACACAGCTAATGAAAGAATGGATTTGATTGAGGAATATCTTGCAATTGATGCAAAATTCTCCTCATAGTCCACTCCTTCTATCTAAGAAAACACTTTTGCCAAAACTATGTCCTTGTACTTCTCAATGCTCCTATATGTTAAATTCTTCACTTTGTAAATCCATCTCGAACCAACCATTGATTTCCCTTCTAGCCTTGGCACCACCTCTCATACAATATTCTTCATGATGTATTCATATTCTTCCACCATGGCATCAACCCAAATAGGTTGAGAAATTTCTTCCTCAAATCAGGAAGGCTTTGTTTCAATGAGCTCTATCCTGAGATCCATGTACCCATTGTACCTATTAGGTGACCTCCTTTTCATGACCTGTGATGTGGGGGCTCCCACATTTCCTCTTGCATCCTACACTAATATATCAACTTCTTTGGTTCTGTTTCTCCCCTATCTAAAATATCTTGGTCGAGTGGGTGCCTCCAATCTACCTCTTATTTTCTCCCCTACATGTGGCTTCTCCAAAACCTCCTGAAGCTCATCCTAAGGATACTCCTTTAGAGCTAGAAGCTCCTGCTCTGGTGGGATACTCAACTCTCATTCTAGATAACATATCATAGAATTGTTCTCATAAAACTTGACATCTATCCTAACAACTATCATCCTTAGAGAAGGAAAATACATCCAATAATTTTGTGGAGTTTCCTTGTATCCTACAAAAACTCCGAAATCTACTGCAGGATCAAGTTCCTTCCTCGAATCCTTGAAGACATGGAAATAAATTGAAGCTCCAAGATTTTTTAAATAAGACACATTAGGCTTTCTCCTAGAGAAAGCTTCCTTCAGTGTGATCATGCCAAGTATCCTATGAGGACTCTGATTCTGCAAGTAGACTGCTTCGATTTTGGAGCCTTCTTTCTAAACCACAGTAGCTCATCTTGCAGTAATCCAGATACTTGTGCTTCGACTGAGCCTTATTATTTTCACCTCATGTTGTGTTTTCTTACTTATTTCATTTTCTAATCCACAAGCCGATATCTTGACTTGGTCCCATGACAGTTCCAGGCTTGCCGTAGAGAACTCCGCAATTCTTGAGGGCAACTGGTCTTGCTCTAGGGAATTGCACAGTCCTGACTACCAAAGATCCTTGAGCTTAGAAAATGTATAGTAAAAATGGAAGATAACCTTGAGCTAGGAAATTTCACAAACATGAGAGGCAGGCTAGAGCCACTGAGCCCAGAAATTGCGCAAACCTCAATGTTCTCAGAAACTACACAGTGCATGAGCCAGAGAGTTTCCTAGTCCTTCCCAGAAATGCACAATCTTTCCGGTCAATACACGACATTTTTTCCCAAAAAAAGAACAAAAAAACAAAACAAAACAAAAACAAAAACAAAAACAAAAAAATGTCCCTAAAAAATAGGGATCTATTTTCAGTAACCCGAAGGAGGCACTTGAGTTATTTTAGAAGCTTCTGCCAAGTGTCACTTTTTCCTTGATTTATGGCATGCACGTCATAAAGCCTAACTTGACTGAATCTATTTAATCGACACTGCTAGAGCTAATTTTCATATTCAATCTTGGAGCTCTAGCATTCCCAAGTAGATCAAGGAGCCTTTGGTGTGATCGTCGTCGCTTTTTCAGGTGAGTTTTGATTTTCTCGTCTTTTGCCGCTATCTCTGTCTCTTTTTTTTGTTTAGCTTGCGAGGGTGTTGTTTCACTTGTTTATTTGAATGACTACTGGTGTTTTAACTTGTTTAGCTAGTATAAGTGTTTTTTCTCGAGTTTCACATGTGTTTTCCCATTTTTGCACCGATGGTCACCATTGTGCTGACTCTCTTCACATGATTAGTTTTTCCTTCAGTTTAATAAATTCCTTCACTTTTTTCACATGAATGCATCGAAACTTAGTTAGATCTGCACTCATCATCACACTATCCTTTAGATCTAATTGTTTTTCACACTCCCCTTGGGTAGATCGAGGTCCCCTGGCTTGGATCTCACACTTCACTACTTGCACTGTGCAATCTAGGAGCTCAAGGCCCCTGCCTTGGCTTTTGGAATTATGAAGAGCTTGGCTTTGGTTGGCTCTATATGCGCACTACGCAGTTCTAGGAGCCAACTTCCCAGCTTGGCCATTGAGACTGTGCAATGTGCAGTCTCTCCCAGCCTTGGCCTAGATTGAACTGCACATTTCGCAGTTCCAATCATCAAGCTTCTCGACTAACTGTTGGGACTGCACAATGCACATTTCCCACAGTCACCCAGTGATCTCTATCAACCAAAACTGCAGAATCCTTCCCATCATGAGCCCAAATTCCTGCTTGATCTTCTCTTGAAGTTGTTTTAATTTTTCGCTTAAATTTTCTTGCCATGAGTGTCGTCTTTGTCCCACAGGTACAACATTTTTTGAGAACCTCTATAGAAATTACATTTAACATGGCATCCAAGAGAGTTTCATCAAAGGAAACCGTCAAGAGAAATACTAGGGAAGCAATTTAGCAGATATCAATGGATTTTCCAGTATATGTAGATACTCAATTGTTCATTGAGAAGGGTACAACACTGACGTGACAAAAGATCAATGACGTTATTGCAGAGGACTTCAAGGCAGACTTAGAGGACTGACAGGTTTATCTTATTATCCAACGGTCAGAGTTATACAAGGTTGCATGTAGGTACCCCGCCTTCCCATGTTTAGACATCATCAACTAGATTGTCTCACACACGGATGAACAAACTATGGCATTCAGTAGTGCCAGTGGGAGAGAGCTTGCAACCTTCAAGGCATAGAAATTTCAACAGATGTATCACTTTCCTGAGTCGATGAAGTGCATGGAATCACTCTTCTATGCCAACCATAGCTATGTGAACACGAGAGATACTATCAGGCACTGGATGAAAGAGCCATCAAAGTTTAGACAAACACCTACCCTTGTTTACAAGATGAAATCCCTCAGGAAGGCTTACGAGTTCTTGATCATCTTTGCCTACAGAATATATGGTCAAGGGAAAACAAAAACCTTTCGTGAAGGCTAGGTGATCTTACTAGACCAGTTGGTAAATGATGGGAGGCCATTAACCTGGTCGGATTTATTGGCTCATCAGTTGAAGATCCATGTGGCTAATTCTCATAATCTGCCCAAGAATGAGCAAGCAAGGCTTTACATGTCCGCATACTTACTGGATGCAATCCATGCCTAACAATAGATCCCTAGCATGAGCTGGATATGGAAACCAAAAGAGACTTCCATCACATCTATTGCAAGTTTCTTTCCGGTTGCAACTATCGAGGAGTGATGGAAAGGCTAATTGAACATTTTATTATCCTGTTGTACACGCTTATCTTTGATCAAGATCCACCTTTCATGTCCCAAGAAGCAATGGGCGTGATAGTAAACATCGCACATTAGTATGCCTCACTAGGTGGCACCTTCATCAGAGTGTTTGGTGGAGAGAAGCCTCTACATGTTCTACCAAGGTATGCCACTGATAATTCGATCATGCAAGAAGTTCCATACCACCTCGCTACAGTGTTGTCAACAAGACTGCATAGGGATAAGAAAGTGCCTTGGACCTCTATTCCTTTGCAGATCATGTTATACGAGATTAAGAGCTTGAAAGATGCAGATGTTGAAGCTAAGGACATAGTGAAGTTCGATTTCGGCACTAGGGAATTTAATCTGTATGATCCCCACGATATTTTCAAGGAACACTATGCGAGAGTGTACTTTCCATGGATCCACAGGATATTTCATTGGCCAGAGGAGGACCCTTGGAGGTACTCCTAAAATGCCTCCAAAATCAATGAGCCAGTAAATATAGAGAGAATTTGGAAGGTTTATCTACAGACAGGAGCAACTTTGAAAGAAGGAACAACAACAACATAAGACAACAATCCAGTGAAGGACAAGGGAAAGGGGAAGGTTGATGAGAACCCAGAGGGAAATCAAACCTGCAAGATGAAGGCAGATCCTATATTGGAGAAGGAAGCTTTGAAAGCGGAAACAAAGAGGGAGCAATAGATGAAGAGATCAGAGTAGAGGAAGAGAGAAACGAAGAGGTTGCATGAAGCATATATGAAGCTACAAGAGACAGACAAGAAGGTGAAGGAAGAACAACAATTGAGGAGGAGAGAACGATAAGAGAAGCAGAAATAGGGAGAATAATAAAGGCAAGGCACGATGAAAAAGGAAATAACGATGACACAAGTTGATTATTTGGAACATCTAGCAGTGGAGGAAAAGAGTGAACAGATACAGGATTGGGAGCTTGCTCAGCCGATTGAGCAATTGATTGAAGTGACAAACATGGGGTTGGAATAGGAACCACAAAATGAATATACTGACCTTATGCCAAGAGCACCACATGTCATCTCTCAGTATCCACCACCTCTACTATCAAAACTAGCATCAAGTGAGCAAGGATATGTTTCTATCCTTGATGATGTTATAGTGACGAATGTGTACAATCTATCATTTGACAAGTTGCAAAAGAATATTGTACAGGCGCAGAAGAAGCACTTTCAGGATGATCACGCATCACCTGCATTAATCAAGTAAAGGGTGATAATGTCAGACACTAGGAAGCATCCAACTGTCCTTACTGAAGCCAAGTTGACCTATGCTGGAGAAGAAAGCTCAAATGTTAAGTACCTGACAATCGAGAATGAACAACTAGAAATGAACATACAGGTTGTCAAGCAAGAGGTAGAACAATTCCGAGCATCAACGAAGAATGTAGTTTCCGCATTGGGGGAAATGAGGACAATGATACTTGCCGAAGTATCAATACTTGAGGGTACCATGCGGAAGCTCTATGGTGGATTTGTCACCATGCATAAAGCAATTGTCCATGTGCATGGCCTAAAACAACAGAGCAAAGAGTTTGTTCAAACTCTTAAGAACATACATGCTAACATTTCCCATGTACAATATTGGACAATGTGGTACAAAGGGGCCCCGCTCGACTTAGTAAAAAAGATGAAGCCACAGGCAGAGCTGGAGAAAGAAAAGGTCTCGATGTTGATCCAAAACTACGAGTCGCTCACCCCATTCATCGACAACATACAAGCCTCACATGTGTGGTTGTAAAATAGTTTGGATGTCATGGTGAGGAAGCACATGATCCCATCAATTGGTTCCCTCACTGATGCTAAACCCAAGAACCAAGTCTGGATAGAGATCAATGAGTACATGGAGCAGCTAAGATGAGAGGCCACCAGGGAAGACTTGGAGCTGAACGCACACAATATGAAGAAGTAAATCGATGGTCCTGTCAAGGTCAAAACCATGCTGCTTATGCTTCATAATGAGTTGGACACAGGTTCCAAGACTATATACCCGGATGCCATGGAGGCAAGAGTTCGATTCTAGGAAAAACAACAAACAGTTTGGGGACACCATCACACAGTACCAAGCTTGGCACTAATATGTGACCGAGAAGCACCAAGTGGATGTTGTTGAGCTAGAATTTCCCATAACTCCATAGTTATAGTGTTGTGTCTTGTTAGGATATCTATAGCCTATTATGTCTTATATGGATACATGTGGAAAATGTAATATTATTTGTAAATATGTTGTAAGTGAAATTCCAAGTGTCATTAGTTGAACATGAAAAGTTATCATGTTATGTAATGAGTTACTTGTAAAGAATTTGAAGAGTCATGAGGGGAGTCAAAGAATCACAAAGGGGAATGTCAAGGGTCACCCACCCTTCATTATAAAGAGAACCTCATAACTCATAGGATGCTTTTGGGAGCCAAATTTTGGGCTAGTCTTAGGCTTAGAAAAGGCTTTGGAGTATTGTGAAGAGCCTTGGCTTCTCCATAGTGCAGAGTGAGTATACTTCTTTGGAGGAGCACGTGTTCTTGACTATAATGTTCCATTATTGGGGCTAGTGGTTGCCAATGGTGTATGTGTGGAAGGAAATTTCACTTATAATATTAATATCAGAGCCAGCACGCTTTCATGCATATGTTGTTAATGTAGTTGGACTATTTTGGTTTTGTTAGCAATGTATGTTATTTACCTTATGCATATGATTATGACCTACTTTGTATGCATTTGTATGAATCCTGTTGAATGTGTGTTGTTGGATTAACTCACCACTTTAATTTGTGGACTATTCTGCATTTTAGCTTGTGATATCATTTCGCTCGTGTGTTCCTTCCAAGCTACATACTATTACAAGCTTCTAAGGGGCACATTTCCTTTTCCCCTTAGTGTATTAGAACCTTCATGCATCACACTTGATTCTCTGCAGGGTCACACACTTGCTCTCACCCAAATTTATCATACTTTCCTCTGCGCACTACCGCGGTCAAGGCATTACCCTACCACCCACTGCAGGGACTCCTACTCCAAACAATGTGAGGTATAGTTGGGACTTCATATCAGGGATATCCCCTTAATGTTGGCGGTTCTAGAGCCGTCAACATAACCATTACATTTGGTGCATATTCAAGTGCATACTGAATTTGATGATAATTGTGAGATTTTGTTTAAGTTCTTGATTAATGCACTTTAATTAATTGTTGACACCTTAAGCCTGTTGGGCCACATTCAACTTCATCTTTTGTTATCTTTCTTGTCTTTTTGGGGATATTTCTCTTTGAAAAATTGCATACTTTACATGATGATTCATGCCTCAACTCTTGGAGGTTCTTTCTTGTAGTTAGTTCTTGATTTGCTTCACCTATCTTGAAGTTGTGTCTATGAAGAGTTAGGAGATAGATTGGTTTTGTGTATTATTACTCTATATTGAGTTTCTTATCATTCATCATGAGATATCTTCTCCTTGCACCTTATTGAGGATTTATTTGCAACTTATCAATGGTTTCATATATTGTTCCACTCAACATCTTGCCCTTTATGGTAGTGAAATATTATCTAAGATTTTTTCATTTTTCACATAAGGGGAACACAATGTGATTCCATATTCTTTCAAATGTGATTAATTACATCCCGCGATGTAATGACTGTCTAGTGGTCATGTTTGTTGTTATATATCCTGACATTATGATGGTTGTTAGAACACATTTTGAGGCATTTGTACACATAATAAGTCATCTTTAGGGTTGTGAGATATCAAATATCTCAAATTCTTGGATTATTATTCTTATGTAACTCAACTCCCTCCTTTGCATAAGTGCTCATTCCTCTAGTCAACAAGTGTTAAAATTGGAAACTACGGTCAAACTCCATGTGGGTCATCTTATTTATGGAAGCTAATATTTTTCTTGGATCCCTCTCATCGAGAGGTGTAGGATTGATCTAAAGATCATCCGATTTCGATAAGTATTCATGGAGTTATGAATTTATTTGTGTTATAAGACAATTCATCAAGGTGGCCAACAACCAAATAAACCCCACATGTGCTCAAAATTTTAGTATAAAAGGAGATGACTTGAGAATCATTTTACACACGCTTCTATCTTGATTTCTCTCCACTTTTCTTGGGTTTTAGTGGAAGAGAAATCTAGGAGTGGAAGCCCTAGACGTTGGAGGAAAAGAGGCTGCCCTAGATGTAGATGGAAGGTAGCCCTAGACGCAAATGGAAGGTAGCCCTAGACGCAGACTAAAGGCTGCCTTAACGCATACCTAAATGCATCCTTAAAAGATGGTCTAATCCAGCCCTAAATGATGGTCTAATCCAGCCCTAAATGCTGGACTAATTCAGCCCCAACCGCAGTCAAACAAGAGAGTCTTAGCCGCAGCATGAAGGGTCAAAAGGGACAGCGTGTAGGCTGCCCTAGATAACATGAAGGGCTGTGTGGACAACAGACTCTTAGACACCATATAAAGGGTCAAAGGAACAACAAAGAGGCTACCCTAGACAGCGTCAAGGAGCTGTAGGTACAGCGTGGCCCTAACTATAATTAAACAAGCCAAAAGGAATAACATAGGTGTGGAGGGTTATTCCCTTGGACAACCGTAGTCTTTAGAAGGTTGTCTTTGCTGAATTGTATGGATAATAAGGGTTGTAGGGTGATTCCCTAACCTGTGATGTAGTACAGTAGTGCAACATGGTGAAACAACAGATGGTAATCATGGCAAGCATGGAGCTGTAAGGGATAGCTATATAATAAATGGGATAGCAAAAGAATGCTAAGGAAAGACAGCAGTTTTGACATGGCAGCAAAGGTACATGGTGCTTCAAACTCATTGGATAGCAGCAAGCATGGACAACAGATGTATGGGACAACAACAAGGTATGTTAAGATGCATGGGGCAACAAGCATAATGCTCCTAAGATGTATGGGACTGCAACAAGATATGTTAAGATGCATGGGACAGCAAGCATAGTGCTGCTAAGATGTATGGGACAAAAACAAGGTATGTTAAGATGCATGGAACAACAAGCATAATGTTGCTAAGACACATGGACAGCAACAAGGTATGCTTAGACATATGGGACAACTGCTAGGTATGGCAAGGCTAAGTGGGACAACAGTTGTGACATGGCAGAAGGCACATGGTACAACAACAAGAATGGTACAACAACTAGCATGGAAATCATGGCTATCATGGACAACATGGATAGAGACAGCAAGCATGGTACTGCAAGCACATGAGACATGCTGTATGACAACATGGTTCAACAATGGCACATGGGACAATAGTGCAGCATTAGGTGCCACAGTCATGAGGTCCACCATTGTGATGATGGGTGCAGCATGGTGCAGCACGGTGAGGTGCAGCATGATGACGAGATGCAGCACGATGATAGGTGAAGGAGTCACCATGGAGAATCAGTTGACGCAGCATGTCTTCAACTAATCTCATGTATCATCTTCTTAGAGATGATCTATGCTCTTATCTAGATAAGTCAAAGTGTTGACTTCTACTGTAAATGTACTATCTCTCTCTCTCTCTCCCTCTCCCTCTCCCTCTCCCTCTCTCTCTCTCTCTCTCTCTCTCTCTCTCTCTCTCTCTCTCTCTCTCTCTCTCTGTGCTGAAATATTGAAGAACATATAAGAAGAATTGATCAAGGGTTTCCCCACATCTTGTGTCCTCTTGTCTTGGCTTGCCTTCCGTGATTTATGTTTATGTTCTATCTGAAGTTTACTTTAATGCTGATGTGATTGCTAATCTGGAAAAGGTATTGAGCTAACTGTGAAAATTGAAATAAATTTCTCTAAGCATAGAACATACCTAAACTTAACATGGTATCAGAGTTGAGGTGAAGAGAATGACCAAACAAGATTGAAAGAGTAATCACCAAAGACAGTTGGGAAAGGACAAAAGGATCAGTGGATTTCTCATCCCTCTTCAAATTCACGGAGGGTGAAGTTGAAGCAGAGAATATTATCAAAATGGTTCAGTGGAAGTTTCTAATGGCCTGCCTAAACATCACTTCATTGGGAAGTCCAGATCTAAGGGTGTCTTGGCGCCTCGATAGTTGATAGAATGGTCTCTGTTGTTGTACTTAGAACTTGGTCCATCACAAGTCAAGGGTTTGTCATCAGTTTTTATTGTATATATCTTTAGGTCAGTTTTGGATATAGTCTTGCATAGAGTCCATGCCTATATTAAGAGTGGGAGTCTTTTTCTACTGTCGCAACAAGTCAACAACAAAAGTGACAAGCACACTTCAGGTACGCATTGTAATTGTAATTTGTATTTATTCATTTTATGCACTTATGTGTTTTGCAAGCAGAGGTAAGTTGAATGGTATTTTGTTTTATTTTGGGATTAGTTTTGTCGGGAAAATTTTGCATGCAGATAGAAGAAGATTCAAGTACAACTTCAAGCAATAATTCAAGAGAAAAAGTATCAAATCAAAGGAAGCATTGCAGTGGGACATCCTTTGAAGACATGACAACCATTTGTATATTGTGAAGAAGTGTCAAGGCCAAGAGTCATCATTGTAAAGTTGTAAAAGAGTCATTTGTAAAAGTGTCATCATTGGAAGAGTCATTACTGTAAAAGAGTCAATCTGCCTAGAGTCGGAAAGGCATTATTGGGAGGTATAGAATCTTTGTTGGGATGATTTCCTGGTTGGGTTACAGGTCATAGTGTGATTGGGTGTTCGGTCAAAATCATTGTAAATCATATTGTATCATGGATCGTTGTCCCTGGTATGGGAATCCACACTCTTGTCTCATTTCATTCATTATAGGGTGGCAGGGAGGTGTTAGGCTGGTGCATGAAGTTGCCTATAGGTTGGATCTTGTGAACACTTCAGGGTGGTAGGTTGGTCTAGGATGTTGTGGCATCCATTATTGGCTACTAAAGAAACTAGGGCATTGGGGCATCCTTCGAGTGGGAGTTGGAGAAGAAATTTTTTCTAGAATTCTAGGAAGTTGTTGCTTTCATTTCAGTTGGGGCTGAAGATTAAAGAATTTATTAGAAAAGTGTTCAATGGTTTTTGACTCGAAGGGGGTTTTCCACCTAAAATTCTTGTGTCTGCTATGTTATTTTATGTATTGGTATTATTGCATAAACATTAATAATAATTGAAGATTAACTAATGCTCTGAAATATTTAAAAGTGCTAATTGCTAAGGAATATTGATTCACCCCCCCAGTATTTCCAACAGGATTGACCTTAAGGAGGCCCAAGAGAGGGCTAGATGTTGCCACTCAAGATCATATAAATATAAGTGATGTAAGACCTCATTCGACATCCATCATCACACTCCTTTCTTATGTGAAAGATAGAGCAAAGAGGGATGTGTATCTCTGAATTAACCGCAGCTCTACGAGGCCTAACAAAGGAGAGGAAGAAGTTTGTTTTTGGTTTTTTTTCTCTTGACTGTTTGGGTCGTGTTTGAGCAGGAGTAGGCAACGAAGAAAGCAGGAGGATAGACCGATATTTTGAGGGTAGTTATGAGCAAAAAACAAGTAGAATTTATGTGTATGGGCTGAGGTTTTCTGTTTTAATCGCAGGTGGAAGATAGCCCTTTTTGGGAGGCTGAGTAGGCTAGTAGGCCTTCCAAGACTAACTGCCTTATTCTATCGCAAGAGCACATGAATAGGAGGTATGTAGGCGTGAGAGTTCTATGTTTTTTGCAAGGATAGGATGCCCTAGACAGGGCTGAGTACCTCAGAGAAGTCTTACTTGGATCCGAGGTGTTTTGGGAGAGCAGAAGAGGACATCTTCAAGGAGGAAGGGTGTAGGATTGAGTCCTAGTTTGGACAATTGTTTGGAGCAGTCAAAGAGCAGTTTTGGGAGGGTTGTAGTGACTTGTTCCAAAGCCGTAAGTACTACCTCTTGAAGGACAAAGATCAGTTGTTGGTTGGGCATACTTTGATGCCCTGAGGGTTGACACCTTGAAGAGAAGAAGGGGTAGCCAAAAGGGCTTAATACTCGGCCCTAGGTTGCTAATAAGAGAAGGACATCTACAATAGTAGTGGGCAGCCTCCGTTCCCTTGACTTGTCTTCATATATCAGCAAAGGAAGGCAAAAGTGGAAAGCCTAGGAGTTGTTCACAAACAAAGTTGTGAACAAATAACAGAAGTCCCTATGTGTTGATGACTTGATGGAATAAGGAGTTTCTAGAGGGTAGAAGCATTTGGAGTTATGTTCAATGACCTAAAGGACTTGTGATTGTTGATAGAGGCATATTTGTGGTGCTGCGGATCGGAAGCAAAAGGACCAACAGCTGTGTTCAGGGTACATGGACCGAAAGTAGTTGATGTCAGCTATATCAACAACTAAGTGAGTTGGTATCTTGTTTAGGGTATATTTGTTGTTAAAGGATTGACAAAAAACACTAGTTGTATTTCTTGTATCATTAATTGCATGAGGGCCATGATCCTTGGTATAGGAGCCCTAGACAGTTGTATTAAAGATTGATTAATAAAATGAAAGTTGGGTTGAAAATCTGTAAAAAGTTGTGTATTGTGCATGTGTTGATTTACTATTGTGTTTATTTTGTTCTACAAAGTAGTCTTGTTGTAGCATTTGAGTTGGTTGTGTCAAAGATTGTAAGAACCCAAACTATATTCTCTAGTATCACGGAAAATTAAATATGGTATTAGAGCTACTTTGAAGGGCCAGTGAATCAGAGTGTGCACAGTGAAGCATCTCAGGGAGTGTTAAGATTGTCTAGATCATGGAGCAGAGGATTCAGCTGAAGACATGGAGATGTGATCTTTACTGGATTGGCAGCAAGATAGGCTTGGAATTTTGGTGTATTGATGGTGAACCTGGTGAACAATAGTTTGTTGTAGGGCAGGTTGATGATCATGGACTTCCTATGACTTTCCATAGATCATTGGGACTAATCGAGGGTTGCTTTGGCATGGAAGATATTACTTCATGTGATGGACAGGATGTTGGTAGGCTGGTTTCTTCTTTGGAAAGTGATGTTGCACATCCGAGATTGGAGGCATGTGCACATGTTGTGCTTGACACAAGAGGATGAGTGTTTGCAAGACTGAGTTATTGTGATGATGGCCCATGTTTGACCGCAATTTGGATTGACCTTGTAGGACATGAGATCAGTAACAATATGAGCCAATTGAGATCGTGTAGACTTAGAGGGGGTCTAGCTTCAGAGGGAGCAACCTTATGGAGGTTTAAGATTTTCAAGTTCTGACAAGACACTTCCTTGTGTTGGAAGTACCTCCCTCACTAAGAGGGAGTGTTGAGATTGGTAACTTGGGAGGTACTCCAAACCCTAGGGTATAGGGTTGTGGAGGAATTTGGCACCACAAAAGTCATTTGTGGGCTAAGTACCCAAGAGGTGGGTTTTGCACCCAAGCTTGTGGGTGTGAAACCATGCATCATTTTGATGATTTGACACTTGGAGAATATGAGGCACCCTTAATGGAGTAAGGGGCTACCAAGAACTCCAAGAGAGCATGTGCCAAATGGGGGCAAAAATATATTTATATGTGTGGGAAAAGTGGCACAAAAAATAAGGTCAGCTTGACTTTAAGGAGGCCCAAGAGAGGGCTAGATGTTTCCACTCAAGATCATATAAATATAAGTGATGTGAGACCTCATTCGAAATCCATCATCGCACTCCTTTCTCATGTGAAAGATAGAGAAAAGAGGGTCGAGTATCTCTAAATTAGTCGCATCTCTACGAGGCCTAGCGAAGGAGAGGAACAAGTTTGTTTTTGGTTTGTTTCTCATCATTTTTTGGGTCGTGTTTGAGCAGGAGAAAGTAGAAAAGTAAGGAGGAGGATAGACCGAGATTTTCAGGGTAATTTTGAGCATAAAACAAGTGGAATTTCTCTGTGTATGGGCCGAAGTTTTTTGTTGTAATTTCAAGTGGAAGATAACCCTTTTTGGGATGTCGAACAACCTAATAGGCCTTCCAAGACTAGTCACATTATTCTACAGCAAGAGCACAAGAATAAGAGGTTTGTAGGTGTGAGAGTTTTGTGTAGGGATAGGATTACCTAGACAGGGTCAAGTACCTCAGAGAACTCTCACTCGAATCAGAGGTGTTTTGGGAGAGTAGAAGAGGACGTCTTTAAGGAGAAAGGGTGCACAATTGAGTCCTACTTTGGGAAGTTGTTTGGAGCGGTCAAAGAGAAGTTTTGGTAAGGTTGTAGTGAATTGTTCCACAACCCTAAGTACAACCTCTTGAAGGAAAAAGAGCAATTGTTGTTTGGGAAAACTTTGAAGCCCTAAGGGTTGACACCTTGAAGAGAAGAAGGGCCAGCCAATTGGGCTTAATACTCAGCGTTAGTTCGCTGATAAGAGGACATCTATAACACTAGTGGGCAACCTTCATGCCCTTGACTTGTCTTTGTATATCAACAGAGGAAGGAAGAAGTGGGCAGCCTAGGAGTTGTTCACGAACAGAGTTGTGAACAACTCACAGAAGTCCCTATGTGTTGATGACTTGATGGACTAGGGAGCCGCTAGAGGGTAGAAGTGTTTGGAGCCATGTTCAGTGAACTAAAGGACCGTGATCATTAATAGAGGAAGGTTTTTGGCATTGCGGATTGGAAGCAGAAAGACCAGTGGTTGTGTTCATGGTATGTGGACTGAAAGTAGTTGAGGTCAGCTATATCAACGAGTAAGTCAGTAGGTATCTTGTTCCGGGAAGATTGGTTATCGAAGGATTAACACCAAACCCTAGCTATATTTCTTGTATCAGTGATTGTATGAGGGCCAGGATCCCTAGTTTAGGAGCCTTAGACAATTGTATTAAAGATTGATTAATATAACAAAATTTGGGTTGAAAATTTGTAAAAGTTGTCTATTGTGCACATGTTGATTTACTGTTGTGTTTATTTTGCTGTGCAAAATAGTTTTGTTGTGGAATTTGAGTTGGTTGTGTCAGAGATTGTAAGACCCCAACCTAGATTCTCTAGTACCATGGAAAATTCAACATCATGACAGTTGCCTATATAGGTATTGACTGGCCACGAAGCTTAATGGTCATGTCATTTGACTATTTAATCCTTCATAACTAATAAATGTTGTTAAATAATTAATTATTATTATTATTATTTATTTAATTAATATTTTATGGATTATTTGATTCATAACAAACTCCTCTCTTCAACCATTAGAGCCCATTATAAGGCATTGGTCTTATAGTAACTGGTTGGAGTTAACTCACTAGAAGCCTCCCTTAGCCCTAAGGCAAGAGTTTGGGCTTAAAGAGTGGGGACTTCGGACGAGGTGATAGTGGACCTCTATTTTGTGTGTGCCAACTATAATGAGTTGTACGAATTTTCAACAACCAAAGAAACAAAGTGATAACAAGCCCAAAGTAATGGAATGATCACGGGAGAAAGTGCATAGCTCATTACTAGTAACAACACCAAATAAAGCCTTGAGTTGGAATGTCCTAGATAAATGTGCACTCAAGGTGGATGTTCTCTTAATAAAAAAATCAATACCAAGTGTCAAAAGGAGAAGCCATGTGCCAAAACCATCAATTGATTTCTAAAATCATGCGCATAGAGGTAGAGTGACTTAGTAACCATCAAAAGGAGAAACCATGTGCCAAAACCATCAATTGATTTCTAAAATCATGTGCACATAGGTAGAGTTTAACCATATGTAACCACTAAAGAACACTAAAGAATGAAGGCTCTCTAGGAAAGATTACATTTGGATATCTCACCATCCAAGTAATCCATCACAAAGCTCAAAGTGCATAAATCAACTAATACGATATAAAACTTAGGAATCCATAAATTAATAGGTTCTCTTCTCCAATGTACACAAAAAATGAATATAAATTCCTCTCACCAAGCTACCAATGCAAAACATTGAGGAGCAACAAATAACCAATATTACCTAGAAAAACCCTTAATTGATGGGAATTCCTTATAGATCATGCTAGGGGTTAATGAAGAGTGCATTATGCTAAGCCAAAACCCCAGGAAGATACAAAAGCTCCACATGTGTAAAATACAAGCCTCTAATAAAAGGTGATAATCAATAAACAAATATTCATCAAAGCACCAACACCTTAGCTCCAAAGCCAAAATGATCATAATGTAGTTTGTTTGGGCAAGGTCTTCAACTTAGAGTAATCCTCATGCCATATGAGGGGTAACACCTACCGCCATAGAGGGACATGTGACTTTTATTGAGAATGCATGAAAACCTCAAATCTCTAGCATACCTACTATATCCGTTCACAAAGAAGCAGAAAAACATGTGGTGGGATATGTCAAGATTCTCACCCCGTAACTCCACATACAGTCAAATTTTCTTGTCCCAATTACAAATTTTCAAAAATTGGCTTTACAAAAAAGGAATACCAAAATGGAAAAGGAAACATGAAAATAAACTATTCTTGCTCCATTGATCATTAGAGCTTATTCCTTCCCTACTCTAACATAAACACAAAAATAAAAAATAAATAGAAAAAATTATATAAAACTAAGAAAGAAAAAACCATATGCTATGTGAAATCGCATTGCCAATGCAACCATTCTAGCATCTTCTCAATGCCGAAAATTCTTTCCTTCTGTTTGGTAATGAACCAAAACAAGTTGGACCAAGACTAATGCCAATCCATACTTAGGCATATGGAGTCAAAGGACAAAATTGAGAGGATTATTTTCTGATGATATATGGATAGCATGAGCTTGAGATAAAGAAGCAATAATTAACCTTAACTTGCTAGTTACGAATGTAGAAAATTAATTTGAGGAACCCTAATAAGGGAGGACCTCTAAACATGCTTGAGGGTGTGCCTACAAAATGGAGAATGCAGCTTTGAAGCAAACTCAAAAAGAGGAATAATACACCATTAATATTTCCAGCCATAGCATAAAGATAACTAAAAGGGAAACAACCCACAATTAGTTACTCTTAAAAGAGGAACAATGTTAACTAGATTTCAACCTTTAAAAGAATATTTAATGCAAGCTAAGTCACATGAGAAAGGGAACACATGGTTGAATATCTACATGATAATGTCGACCTTGAAAACATGACACAAAAGGACAACCACATATATAATATAAATATATACTTATAGATTCACTTAAGAGTGGAAGAAATTTACTCTATTCCAAAGCATCAACATGTTAACTTACGAGACTTGAACCTATGTGGTGAGGATAACAACTATTTCGCCCATCCACCCAAGATAAACTCAATTGACATAAAATTTTGTGCATTGGGTACCACTCGGGGAAGAAATCCTCCCTCTCAGCTCGAAGGCAAGAGAGAGGTTGTTGGTACTAGGCCAACCCTCAATGTAGATTCACTTAAGAGCACAACAAAGTTACTCTATTCCAAAGCGTCAACAACTCAACTTACGAGACTTGAAACTGGGTGGGAAGGATAACAACTATTCTTCCCAACCACCCAAGCCAAACTCAATTGACATATAGATATATAGATAGATAGATAGATAGAGAGAGAGAGACTTGAACTTGGGTGGGGAGGATAACAACTATTTTGCCCAACCACCCAAGCCAAACTCAATTGACATGTTATAGATATATAATATTTTAGAAATTAGAACATTTACAAAATATTGACACAACTAGTGTCAGTATCAATCATCATCAAATGCACAAATATTAGAATATTCAATAGGAACCCTAAATTAGAATTTTTTCATCAAGTTGTTTGATGTCGTCAAAATCAAAATGTATTACATAGATATTGAGTCAATGATATTATAAGTGGGAATTCCAATGGAAAATACAATATAGGGTGGATACTGTAACCCTTAGATGGAAGAATCTCATCACTTGTTACTACTACCACTCTCTCCTCCATCCTCCTCCTCCTCCTTTTATACATCCAATTCAAGATCTACATCTACTATTGTGGGGGATGACCCCTTAAAAGAATCTTTATCATCAAAAGTCACTAGTTATAGCATTGGTCCATTAAGATCTATGTTTCCTAATGCCAAATTAACCTTGTTTTCCAAACCCATATCATTAGCTAACATATATGTTTCATGCTTTGGTGTTCAAAACATAACGACACATATGAGCCATGTATTTTTCTACACCATATATTGTATGGGGTGTTCGAGGATTAGTTCAGGACACTTTGCAAGATGACACCATATATTGTGCATGTTATTTTGCGTTAACTTCATTGATTACCTAACCATTTTTGACCTTTGGCAATTGATAAGAAACAAATGAATTTTTAGATAAAGTAGGAAATGAAAGCATTAGAGAATATCTGAGGAGTGTTGATTTTTCAATTATCATCTAACTTATAATTAGTTAAATTATCATCTAACTTATAATTAGTTATTATGATTTATCTTAGTTTAATCTTTTCTTTCATTAATTTTTTTATCATAAAGCAATTACACTAAGGATCTTCAACAATAAACTAAAATTCCATTAGGACCATAACAAGATAGCCATACACTAACACAAGAATTTACCCTGGGAAAACCCACATAGAGGAAAAACCCAACAACCGTTTCCTTAGAGAAATTCTTCTTTTCAACAAGAGACACACCTAAACATCCTAGTTATTTACAAGGTCCAATTGACTAATGGAATAAGCTTGATCAAACTTGGTCCATCAGTCTCCTACTCAAGTCAACTAGCTACCTAATAAATTCAATCTAGTATGCTCTGATAGGGCAGAACTTCGGCCTGCTCTTATACTTATGAATTGTGGTTTTGTAGCTTTTTTCTATCTTAGAAAGAATTTGTCCTTCCTATCATCAATACTTCATCAAAATAGACCTTAGAAATTTGTCCTTGACTTTTCCTTCCTCTGCCTCAAAAAATAATCCATCCTTTCTCTTCATTAGAATGGACCTTAAAATTTTTTCCTTGACTTGTCTTTGCTCTACCTCAAATCTTCTTTACTTACCTTAGAATTGTTTGCATGCATTTGACCTTCTTTACTTGCCTCAGACCATCTTCACTTTCCTCAAACTTCTTTTCTTTCCTCAAATAGATTGAGTTGCTTGCTTTCTTGGGAAGGAGGTCGAATGCTACATATATATAGTCTTTTGTTGGGCTCAATGGGTGCCTCTTAGGTTGGGGCTGACTTAGCTTCTTTAGAGCCAAAAATTCAAATTTTCTTCTTTAACAAAAAATGACATGAAGAACATGTCAAATATTTTTCTCTTTTGACAATAGCATGAAGAACATGCTTTACATCAACAACCAAAATAATAATTATGAAGCCTAACCGTAGCTATAACAAATCACCATCATTACCATAATTAAGTAAAAAAAAGTGACACATTTTAAACCAGTAGCATCAAACAATTACTACAATATGGTCAAACAACTTTGACACATGGTAAGTCAACAACATCAAGTTACCATAACTCGGGTTAGTACCTCAAACCTATGGTATATCTTCACCATTAATCGGGCCAATACTTCAAACACATGATACATCATTTATCATCAACTAGTCAACATAATTCGGGTTGGTACCTAACACATGGCATCCAAACTAATCTTAGTTCACCATCATTCGGGTCAATATCTTTGACACCAGGTGAATCTCCAAAGGCCACACTCTAACTGAGTAATTTGGGGCCTATTACTAAATGAACTTGATGCTTTAGGACCATTCTTCCTCATTTAGGTCAACATACTAGACACGAGAAGAATGATTTTCTTTTGTTGGACCATTCTCCCTAATTCGGTTCAATATACTTAACAAAGGGATAATGTCAATTCATGATTATATCTCATTAGCACTCCCTCTCACTAAGAGACCCATTATCAACAAGTCCAAGCTTGCCCCTCAAGTATACAAACTTCACCCAGGGGCAGAGCCTTTGTTATCAATCTGCTTGACTATAAAATAATATGGAAGCCATACTACTTCCTTCTGTAGTATGTCCTGGTACAAGATCTTACTATGCTTCGATCTATCATTAGGGTCGTCACTTGCACCTAATCAAGATGGTCCTACAAGTAGCCTTTGAAGCCATATTGCTTCTCAACTAGCCAATCCTGCTGTAGTATATGCGACCTCTGCAATACTGAGTGTGACAGATGTATGCTTCCTACTCATCCAATAAGTTATAATGAAGCCCAAACTGAAGCAATATCTTGATGAATTCTTTTTGTCTTCAACACTTCCTACCCAATCTGAAATTTGTGGCTATACTCCATTATTTAAAATAAATCTCAAATCACTAGCTTTTTCATGACCAATTGTACCAAGTTGGTACTTCAACCCATGTTTAGAAACATGCCTTGGCTCATAAAAATGATCAGCTTCCTTTCATTGGGTCCATCACCACAATTGCTTTCTTATCACCTTGACTGGGTGCTACCTCTCACACTAAAACATATCTTGTTGTGGTAATTTTGGTTGCTCCCTCTGCCACTGTTATCTTTCAGCATATTAGCTATCTAGCCTGACAATATCAATGACAATCCATCATTTCAAACTTAGAGGTCTACTCCCTCTGAAGCTAAAAAAATTGTTCCTAGGGAAGCCTTGATTGCTCCCTCTAAAGAAAATATTTCCGGCCAAATGCTACTCCCTCTGACACATGAGTCCTTCTGCTCTTTGTTAAAGGCAGATCATATAGGATTAACCTTGATCCATCAATCAAGTTTGAGGAACCTATATAAATCCTTCTTTTACTTGCAAGTATAACACTTCTTCATGTACCTCACGAACTTGAGGTAGCTCTTATGTACACTTCTTCCTCTTCAATTATTCAGAAAAAAAAATTCTCTACATCCATCTTGTCCAATTTTAAAGCAATGATAATAGTTCTAACATAAGTGTACCTCACAATTGGAGCAAGTGCCTTATCATGATCCTCTCCCTCTTTCTAGGAGAAACTTCTATTCTCAAATCTCACTTTGTACTTGTTTATATTGCCTAATAAATCACCCTCTCTATTTTCAAGGGGTTTCAAGTGATTCTAGCTTTTTTACTAGCTTATCAATGATAGGGGTTGCTCTCTCTTTTGAAAGGGATCCTCTCTATTAAAAAAGGGGGTGATCCTCGACTATAAGAAGGTAGGTTAGGCGTTGATCTAGTTGGTGATGCTCTCGACCTACTTGTGCATATCTTTATACGGATATGTGATAACACCTATTTAACTGATGAGTGGAGTGGGTAACCGTTTAATGTTTATTCAATGAGTCTAGTGAGTCATTATCTATTAGGGGCCACCTCTGTGTGCCTAAATGCATCTGACTACTTCATCGATAATTTTGGGAGTGCTTTTGCTTATAATATAAATAACACTTTCAACAAAGGTTATTTAATGATGACTATTTAATGGGTAGATCCGGCTATAATTTCATTTGCAGTCGTGGCTTTCTCTATTTTAAGGTTGGGCTACCAACTTAGTATCCCTCGCAGGCGCACATTCCCAGTGAACTTACCCAGCTATGGCTCAGGTAGAGCCCAAAACAGAAATCTATGGTGCCTTCGTGCTTCATCACCAGGGGCCACTATGGAATATGGAATCTCCCTCAACACCGACTAGGCTATATATGAACTACGAGCCTTTTCAAAGTAGTTGCATTGTAGGAGGGAGACGAGAGTGGCATAATGGACTTCTAACGAGCACATATCATATACCAATTCCCCAATGTGACATTGGAAATCGTGATGACGGATAAGTCCCCATCCACCCCTTCCTAGGTCAGATGCTTAAAATCTCTCGCTACCTCTTAAGATTATAGGTGTGAGTGAGTCCTTCCTCCAAGCTAGTGAAACTTCCATTCCAAGAACATCAGACTTGATAGAAGGAATATTATATCTATCCATCTAGGAAGCTAGAAGGAGTGTTTGTTGGAAACTGTGTAATGGATCCCCATCTCTAAATAAAATAAAAGGGGCTCTTATCCCGCATGCCCGTGCCAATTTTTTTTGCCTTTGATCCTGTCGATAGGGAGAGAGCCCCCACCCACACTTTGATAAGGTAAGGTGAGGATAAGCGCTCCTAAGGGAGAGGAAGGAACAATTGCTACCTCATCCACTACCGTATTATATACGTCTTAATATGACCGACTTGTTTCGATGCCCAAGAATTCTCTTTTAAAGGGGATTGATCTTTATTCAAAACCTATTCCTAATAAAAAAAAACTAGTTGTTTAGAGACTTCTCTTTACATATACAAAGTTGATGCGTTTAGAAAC
The DNA here is from genome assembly GCA_000404065.3 of Pinus taeda. Classification (NCBI taxonomy): domain Eukaryota; kingdom Viridiplantae; phylum Streptophyta; class Pinopsida; order Pinales; family Pinaceae; genus Pinus; species Pinus taeda. Next base: position 122,168 of record APFE030771346.1, read on the forward strand.
CTACCTAAAGAAAGAAGGACTGACGCCTAGAATAGCATTTTACTTCTTCCATATAGTGGAGTTGGGGCGTCTATCTGATCCATTCCAATACAATTACAATAGGCATGAACTTGCCGAACACTGAAGGCCCTCAACGGCTCCTCAAATAATTGTTGTTTTTTCTCTCCCACCAGTAGGTATTGATTCGATATGCACACAGTCTGGGGACAGAGGTGAAATATCATGGGGAGATACCATTGGATCTCCGATCGGGCGTATCTAATCTTGTTAGTTCGTTGTCTCTCACTGCACACAATTCCCTCTCCCTAGGGCGTCTAAAGTGCATGTTAAAAATTGGGTACCAGAGGACAAGTGGTTCCCTAAGGCTTTGATATTTGGCCTAAGGAAAAATGTCCAAATTTATTTTTTACTTTTCTCCTAAATTGACTTTATAAGTGGTAAAATCAATTTAATTTAAAAGTGACTTTTTAAGTGTTAAAGTTACATTATAATTTAAAAGTGACTTTATAAGTGGTAAAATTACATTCTAATTTAAAGGTGACTTTATTATAGTCAATGAAGAATTAGAAAGTGAAAAAGTGACATTGGATATGAAGACATTAAGATCAAGGAAAACTATATCAAGTCCTTCAAGACCAATCCCCAGGTATAAAAGCTGGTTTTATGGATATTGTTTCACTTGTAACTCATTTGGGTATAAGGCCACTAATTTCAAGTCAATAGGTTGGAATGGAAGCTCATAAGCCGCAATCTTGAGCACATGATCATAAATTACAAAAAGATTTGGGGGAAGAAGGAGTAGCAGTCATAGACATAGGGAAGATTGTCCCTATTGCAGTCCATTGGACTTAATGCATACTTCTAATATTAACTGCAGAAGTAAATGTGAGGTACATAGCCTCATGGAAAGCAAATGATGACTATTAGGTCCACAAGATCAATGGTATATGATCTCAAGGGGAGCTATGCATGTGTATCTTGATGATGATTCCCTATGTTGTTTTAATATTCTTTCGGTTATGTTTATATTACCGATATTGCATTTGATGAAGTGGACGTGATTAGGAACATACATGATATGTTCAGGGGGAGTTGTGGTTATGAAAAATAAAAATTTTACATTATGTGTGTGCTTCTCATGAATGAAAGTTGCTTATGAACGTGGTTTCTGAATTATATAGTCATGTATTCTTCTCGATGATGATAAATAAGCAACACAATTTCAGGGGGGGTTTCTCATATGCTCCCATAATTTCATTATTAGCATTTTGGCTTTGATATTGGTTTCTTCCAGTTTGTTGAGGATGTTCATATGCTACTTATGAATGGTGTTGGTTCATGATGAATATATGAGTTGTTGCAAAATCTATATTATTGTTGTTGTTGTATGGTTCTTTCGTGCATTTCTTAAGAAAGATATAATGTGATCAGAGTTGATGATAAAAAGTTGCATAGGTTTAGGGGGAGCATCTTCTGTGCTTCTAATGGTCCATTGTTTCCATTATGGACTTTTGAGCACTCCTTATTGCATGTTGCTGCCTATGATTAATTCATGGTTATTGTTGTTGTCATCAGTCTTACTCACTACTGGAAAATATATGTCGATGTCACTATGTTGTGAGTTATCAATGATGATTGGACTGCATGTGATGAAGTTATGGATAGTTCCTCATTATTGTTGTTGTTATATAAATATTGATGCACTTGATGAGGAGGATATGTGTGCTAGTTGATGTTGGTTGATGACTTATTATGTTGGAAGTTCTCTTTGTTTTCACATATGTTGTTGGTGCATGGAAAGAATATGTTGTTTTATATGCTTCCTATGGTGTTGTGATCCAAGAGATTGATATGTTTTTATTGTTTAAGGATTGCAGCTCCTTCTATATGTGGAGAAAGTATGCTTACCTTGATGGCATGAGGTCAAAGATATGAATTGTTTTAGTAAAAAAACTTATTTTTTGCTACTGTTATGCTTGAATGCATTGCTTATTTGGCCACGCGTTGATGATATTGGAGAGATTGATGTTACATTGTCTCATATGCTTGATGATACATTGTTTCTTGATGATTGGGATGTTCATGTTATTGTCATTATTCCAATTATGTTGTCGATGTCAGATGATTATGTTGCAGATTCCTACTTGGAGCATGGTGATTGTTGATGATTATCATGGTTTTGCTACAAATATACTTCATGGTTGAGATCCTTGTTTAACATTATACATGTCATGGATGTATCTTAATGTAAAGTTCATGAAAATACCCATGTTGTGATCATTGTAAAATTCAGTTATGTATGGGTTATTGGAATCAAGCCATGTCATGTATGTAACCCCATTATTTTGGGTGACTGATGTAAAATTCAAGTCCAATATGTAACCGCATTATGTTGGGATATTGATCATAGAGTCATTGGTATATGATAGGTCATGTAATAGAGTCATAAATCCTTGTATGTTATTGCATATCTTTAGTAGGTCTAGCATATTCTCAGGGGGAGCATGGTCAATATGCAAATTTCATGATTTGTATCAACAGATCAGACTTACAGTATTGAGTGCTACAAGGCAAAGTACTTCATTCATCCTGGTTCATCCCTTTTCTGTTTATGTCAAAGTGGGAGAGAAGAATTGGTGTTTTCATGTGTTTACAAGTGGTCTCAAAACACTAAAGAGATTTCCATCAAGTCCCAAGGGGGTGATTATTGGCATTATCGTTAATGTGTTGTCCTTGATGGAAACCTACTTGAAAAATATGTCCTTTATGTCAACTTGATTATAATATGATGGTTATGGAACTAATGTAGATATCAGGAATATTGGCACAAATATTACACAGGATATGGGAGAAAATTGATGGCTAAGTGTTTGGTCAATTTAGTGTTGTCTAAATTGCTATCATAAATTGTCAACCCGAGGCTCGTAAGCTGATGAAGTGAAGTGTACAATATATACTTAAGCAGCCTTTCCTAGTTCTTTTTGTCGTTTTTAGTTTATGTCTAACTTATATTCCTAATGTGATGTGATGAAGTTATAAACAAGGAGTGAATGTGTGTGTATGTGGCGATTTCTAAATGCTTCTTGAATTTTAAAGAGAAAACTTGAACAATAACTTGGAATGGAATTAAAGCTTCGAATGAAAGTAAAGCATCAAACAAAAAGACCAATGGCACTAGTCCAATACCTTTACTGCTGATAAGAATGAAAATGGCATCTACATTAACTCAGCTGAAAGCAAGAACACTACTCTAACTCCTCTATTGAATCTAAAGTAATGCAAAAATTAAGTGACAAATCACACTACTTAATTCTCCCTTAACATTCTGCCTTTAGCTAAATTGATCATGTGAAAAAGAGTTAGGAGTGAATTAGAAATATGAGTCTAAAACTAAATAAACCAAGCTGCAATTAAATGATGTTTTGGTCCCATAAAAGTTAGTGAATCATGATAAAAAGAACCATCAAGAGATTAGCAACTTGAAAAAACTTGATAAAGTAAACTAGGCAAGGAAACTAACTAAGCAAGGAAACTAATGAAAATCAAAGCGAAATTCAGCAGTTTAGATAAGACAACTTCAGATGCCACTAGTGTTAGAAAGAAGGAAAAGCACACTGTCCCGGGCTCCTAACAAAGCTATAAAAACACACACTGATCAGTCATGAAAAGTACAGAAACGTAAAGCAGCATGATTCAAAACTGTACATTAATATACATGGTAAATTAGAGAAAAAGGAATGCAAGAAAGCAAATTTAAAAGCTACTGTACAATGGTTGTAGCAGACAGGGGCCCTCCATCCACTTCAACCAATTAAAATATCAGCTACGCAGGTAAGAACAGAATTGTCTTCTTGGTATTAAATCAACACATAACAAAATACAATGGGGAGCGTAAACGCTATATAAAAGAGTCTTAAAACAGAGTTTACAACAGCAAAAGACTAACTTCCAAAAACTCTCTAATCAGCGTGTAGAAACGCTTTATTTATAGCAGGAACACAAATTGTTCTGTGCGTAAACTAAGCTAACTAAAAGCTATGCAAAAGACACGTTCAACAGCACCGTGCACGGATTTAGGAAACAGTCATCATGGTTGATAAATCCGTTGTTGGAATCTTGTCCCCTGCAATATTCGTGGCTAAAGAAGAGGCCAGATGTGACTTGCATGCTCCACCTGAACACGCAGAGCCGTGCCACCGTTTGCAACCTTGCCATTTGACCAGAGTTACCTCCACGTTGACCAGGGGTGTAGACGGCCAGTTTGGCTGAGCTGACAGCACACGCACCATGTACACAGTCATACAAACTTGCCCATGTGGCTCTTTCCTCTGGAGGACACCTGGATCATAGCAAACAAGAAAATGGCTGCGGAATCTGGGATTGGCTGCGGAATCAGAGATCGGCTGCGGAAACCCTGTGTCAGCTGCGAAATTGTAGCACTTGAACCAAAAATCTAAACCAATAGTCAATCATTAGCACAATTAGCAAATCATGTTAAAAAGTCCTATAATGCAATGAATTGAACAAGTTGATGAAGAAAATGATGACAAAAGAAGGAAATGAGTAGG